>PVIA01003998.1:0-150791 GCA_004024845.1 Tonatia bakeri
TTCCCACGTGGGTGGGCTTGTGCACTCCGTGGGACCCTCCAAGGACCTCTCCTGTGAGGCTGGGATCTCTCCCTGCACCTCAACCCCCACAGGTGTTTTCAATCAGTGCCCCAAGGCTCTATTTCCCAGTGCTGGGATCCTGGGTTGTGCTCAGTGCCTTGCTTCACAATCGCCACCTTGCTGGGTCTGCCAGTTGCCACCCCTTGGCTGAGGTTTGCCAGCTGCTGCTTGCACGCTCTGTGTCCATCTGCTGTGGTCTTGCATGCCCCGAATGCCTTATGCACCCCCGGATGCCTTACGCACCGGTCTCAATGCTCTCTGCTCTCTGCACCGTGATCCACGCCTGGCTGCCCGACTGCCCCTCCTACTGGTCTGGATGAACGGGTCTGTTTTAACTTCTTGGTTGTCTGACTTCCATACAGTTCAATTTTCTGTCAGTTCTGGTTGTTATTCTGTTTCTAAATTGTTGTTGTTCCTATCTTGGTTGTGCAAGGAGGCACAGTGTGTCTACCTATGCCTCCATCTTGGCCGGAAATCTGCCTTTGCTTCTTAGATCTGGAAATTAGGTGTCTTTCTAGAGGCAAATCTCGTCACATGAGTCAAAAGACCTACAAATGAGTATACCCTTTGACCCAGCATTTTCCATTTCAGAGAGTTTATCAGTTTTCTTGTCTATCAAATGAGCGTAATGATGCTTACATGACAGGCTTGTTGGGAGAATTAACAGACATGTTGATGTAACTACAGTGAGCATGATGCTACAGGTAAAGCATCAACACAGGCTTGGCATGCAGTGAACACTCAAGAATGGTAGCTGCTCTCATCATTATCAATGGTAGTATTACTTTATTACTGTTCTTCAAAGAAAATAGGAACAGTGCAGAGATTCATCTACAAGGGTAGCATCACAGTGTTGTTTACTGTAGCAGGGGGGTGGAAGACAAGCTAACTTTTCCATAAATAATTCAAAATTGCATTTGGGGTTAATACTTAGTGACATGGGGGGAAAAACCCTCATGACATATTAACTGAATGAAAAAAACAGACTGAAACTATATCGATACCATTGAACGTATAAGTGTGGGTATCTGTGAATAAAATAAGCCTTGGAAGGATATGTGCCTAATTTGTAAACAGTGCTTTTCTCTGGGAGATGTTAAAAAAAGAAAAAGAAAGTTCTTTTTGCTTAGTTCTTTAAATAATTTTCTACAGTGAGCAGATATTTTTTCACAAGAAAATCCTTGATGGTACTATCTTAGTTGAAAATAGAACTGAGGTGGTTTCGATCCTTTGTGTTTATAAAGTATACCTGCTTACAGAGTAGAAGTTGTTTTTTATTTTTTACCCTCCCCTTTGCTTTCCTTGGTTTGCAGGTGAGGAACAACTATAGGCATTACTTCCTTTCTTCAAAAGCCCTCAAGGTCATTTACGACGCGGCCACCTGGGCTGCCACTCAGCTGGCCGTCTCATACACTGTGGCGCCCTTTGTTATGTTGGCAGTTGAACCAACCATCAGTTTATACAAGTAAGTTCCATTGTTCTCAGTTGCTGTTCAGTAAACTTGGATATGTTCTCTGGGTTTGACTTAGGAGTTGGTAAATGGGATCAATCAGTACTATTTCTAAATTTGGCTTCAATGTAAAAATGTCCATAGAAAGATTTAGGTCCAGAGGTACTAACACACATACCAGTACAGTTGAGCAGAGCTGACAGGAAGCCCTTCAGCCATCCATAATATAATTCAGGGGCACTCAAAAGCAGTAAATTTTGAAGGGGCGGGTATGAATTACAAACTCAGAGGGTGAATTTGCTGCCCTCGCCTCTTTTCCCAGGGTTAGGCTATGTTGGAGTCTGTGGGCCATTCTGAGATAAGGACTGAAGTGGCTAAGGTGGGGGGTGCTGCCCGCTGCTGGGGACAGCTGGCTTGGGGGTTCTGCAGGAGACCTCTGTGTCCTACGGAGACGGCAGTTCTGGTGGGCGGGCCTGAGGATTTGCGTGGCCAGTTGCGCGTGGTGGAAGGGGAGGCTCACACGAGAGCTAAGAGGTCTTCAGGGGAAGGGCGTAGGTCCTTATGTTCAAACGCCAGTGCTCCGGCTGAACTGCAGACCTGTTCTCGCTTACTCTCGTCGTTCCACTCTTACGTTGAATTGGTTGCATTTTTTCACTCTTCAAACCGGCTATGTGACCTCTGGCAAGTTACTGACCTCTTTTGACTTTTATTTCTTCAACTCTAAAATGAGGCTAAGAATAGAATCTATCTCAAAGCACATTTGTTAGAAATGAACACGGGGGACGTAGAAAGGGCTCAGCCCGTGCCTGGCATACAGTCTGCTTTCAGTAAATGCTAACTTGTATTATCTAATGGCTTGCACATTATATAATACAGTTTCATAAACTTTGGAGCATAGCGATGGTCAGAAAAGTAACTTAGAAATAAGCAATGCAAACATGCCTTATTTGTAGGTTGGGGATTTCCTATAGTTGACTCATTGGTCAGGAATGGTCAGACACTTTTACTGCTCACAGTAGCTACACAGGATGGCTTTTTCAGGTTATAGGAAAAGAAGGTAGAGCGAGCTATATATACTCATCAATAAAATTTGTTTCTATAATATGTATTAGATCATAGGTGTTATGTCAGTATAATATGGAAGTTGAGTTGGTTTTTTACTAATATACATATTTTTCTAGAGGACAGCTTGTTGGAAGTGAGATCGTACATACTCTGAGTGAGTGGTACAAAGGTCTGAGAGAGCCGGTAACAGGAATCTGACTCAGACAGGGCCTCGAGGGTGGCTGTTAGGAGGAAGTGGCATTTGGGCTAAGGCCTGAAAGCTGCACATAATGGTGAGGCAGGCACAGCACATGTGAGAGTGGTGGGTGAGGTGGAGCACTGCGGGCCGTGCTCTAAACGTGGGGAACAGCCGGGAAAAGCCCCCTTGTGATAGGAGAAGGCTCTGTGCACTGAAGACTCGAGAAACATGAGGGTGTGCAGAACACAGGACCCACAGTAGAAAGAGATGAGCTGAGAAGAGAGAGGTAGTTGTATCCCTGTTTATTACATGCGGAAGTCGGGGCTCAGAGGTGAGTAACTTAACAAAACTCACACAGCGAGTAAGTGCTAGACCAGAGTTCTTTTAACAGCAAGATCAATAATACAGTTATTAAAAATTTCTTTAAGGAGAAGTTACTTTGGAAGAAAATTACTGCTTAGGGATCCCACTAAGTGGTGATTTATTTGGGATGACATACATTGAACCAACCAAAGTTTGCTAATTCCTACACTGAGGCAGGGCTCTAGGGTGAAAATTAAAGAGTTATTAATCCAGATGACTCTAAAGGAGATTTCCATTTCTTTTTAAAACCAGTGTAGAGCATTAGGACAAAAACTCCTTTGTTTGGGGTGAAATTGACATTTCTGTTAATTTTCTGAATACAGATGATTCAGCCTAATGTGTTACCTTATTATCACAGTCACTCACACACACACCTCAATTAATTGTGCTTCTCAGATATTGCATATTTTATAAATTGAAGATAAGGCCCTCTACCAGCAGAAATTATGACTTGCTGAAGGTTCAGATGATGGTTAAAGTATTTTTAAATTAAGGCACATACATTGGTTTTTAGACATAATGTTGTTGCATACTGAGTTTACTACAGTATAGTGTAAATATAACTTTTAAATGCAATGGGAAATAAAAAATGTGTGTGACTCACTTTATGGAAATATTTACTTACTGCAGTGGTACAAACTGAACCCACAATGTCTCCGAGGTATGCCTGTATATATAGTTTAAATTCCTTATCTAGATCAGCTGTTTAATAGAAGCTTTTACAATGGCAGAAATGCCGTCCAGCACATCAACCGCCAGCACATGGCCGTTGAGCACTGGAAACCTGCCTAAAGTGACTGTGGAACTGAAATGTTCATTTTGTCTAATTTTAGTTAATTTGAATTTAAGCAGCCACATAATGTCAACAGCTATTATAGACTGTGTCTCCAAAAGGCGTTTTCAGAATCTTTTAAGAGAATCACTGTATCTGGTAAAAGAAGTTAAACTGCATGGTCTTAGCAGAGGTGGGTCTGGTTGCATTCCAGATCTTTTCCTTTGGGCTAATTTCGGTGACTGGCAATAAACCAGTTTTATGTGCATCCATTTCTCAGTATATTCTTCACTGCTTAACATTTAAATTTCAGATTTGTTTCATTTGTATGTCTGGTCAGTTTTCAACCTCTAGTGACTTCAAATCTCTGCTTTAAATTTCTCAGTCTAATTATTTCCTTTAACTTGTAAATGAGCCCCAGCTGAACTCTTAAATGTACGGTAGTCCCCCTTTATCTACAAGGGACACCTTCCAAGACCCCAAGGAGATGCCTGAAACCATGGGTAGCACCAAACCCTGTATATATTATGTTTTTCCCTGCATATACATAACTTTTCATTTAAAGGAAGCACTTTACAGCTTTTCTTAGGCATATCTGAATGATCAGAATCACACAACTTGTGCTTTGGGGCCATTATTAAGTATCATACGCTGCAATACTGTGACAGTCAATCTGACACTGAGGAGGCTACTCACCTGCAGGGAGTGTCTGGAGTGTGGAGACTCTGGACAAAGATGTGCGTCACAGCCCAGACAGGATGGAGTGGGATGGTACAAGATTTCATCACACTGCCCAGGGCAGGTGCAATTTAAAACTCATAAATTATTTATTTCTGAAATTTTCCATTCAATATTTTCAGACTACTGTAGACCGCAGGTAACTGAAGCTCTGGAACAAGGAGAGGAGGGCTACTATATCATGAAAGAACCTGCCTTAGTCAGCTAGGTCTGCCATGACTGAATACTATGGACTGGATGACCTAAACAAGACATTTATGTCTCACACTTGGTGAGAGCTGTCTTCCTGGCTGGCAGAAGGCTGCCTGCTCACTGTGTCCTCATATGGCAGAGGGAGAGGGAATGAGAGACAGGGAGGGCATCACGGAGAGAGACAGAAGGAGGAGGAGGAAAAGATGTATAGAGAAACAGGGAGAAGGAGAGCAGGAGAGAGGAGAAAGAACTGAGAGACAGTGAAGAAGAGACAAAGACCAAGATGGCCTGAGTCAAAGAGACCAGGAGAGAGGGAGAGAGAGAGAGGGAGGGAGAGGGAGAGAAGAAAGAGACACAGAGCTTGCAAGTACTTTGGTTTCTCTCTCTTCATATATGGGCACTAACCCTGTCATGGGGGCCCTATTCTAATGGCCTCATTTAAACCATATTAGCTCCCAAAGGCAGCTCCTGCAAATACTATACTCTCACACTGGGAATTAGGGCTTCAAAATGAACTCGGCGGGGTGGGGGGAGGAAACAAGCATTCAGTCCATAGCAGAACCATTATATGAAACAGTTCTGTAAAACAAATCTTCACACAGCTAGATAACACTCTTTAAAATTCAGTGTGTAAGAATGTTAGAATTTGTGTAGAAATTGTGGTAGATTGCAAACTCCTTGAGTGCAGGAACAGTGCCTTATTTGTCTATGTATCTGGAGTACTTAGTTCACATCCTAGCCTGCCCAATCAATGTTAGTTGAGCTTTCCCACAATAAAAAGGTGAAGTACTCTTTAAAATTTTAAAGAAACAGAATGTCAAAATAAGTTACTAAACTTCACTAGGGAACTGAAGTTTTTTTCTCTTTATGACCAAGATATTTGGCTTTAATCTAACCTAATTGCTCCAGTGTACGTTTGGCCACAACTAAGGTAAAATGCAAGAATAAAGTGTATTTTAGGTGAGCAGACTTTGAAAGCTGGAGTTACCATGTCTGTGTGTAGGGTCTGCCTCTGAGAGTCCCAGTTTATACCTGTTGAGCCAGCGTGCTTATCTATGGAGCTCTCTCTCACTCTCAGTGATGCCCTGATTTTCACAGTGCATTAGATGGCCGCTTCCTGTGGGTCTTCCCTCTCCTCCTCCAGAGGGGTAATTACTGTTACTCCTCTGAAGACTTCTGGTTAGGATGGTAAAGTAGGTACATGTGCTCACCCCCTCCCATGACCACATCAGAATGACAGCTAAATTATAGAACCAGTTCAAGACTAGCTGAACAGAAGTCTCCTAAGTAAGGATATAAAAAGCCACTAGGAGACTGGTAGGAGGAGCAGAGATGTGGAACGGACAGGTCCCACACCCACAGTGTGGCAGTTAAGAATCAGGAAGGATATCTCAGCTGTGGAGGTCCTCATTGAGGAGTGAGGGGACCAGGCACCCCAGTCAGGAGACCAGTGCCAGGAAAGGAGTCCCCATGACATCTGACTGTGAAAACCAGTGGGGATTGCATTTGAGTGAGATGGTGGCCTGCTGGAGACCCAGGTATTCCTCTTGAGGTTAGCATGCATGGACTTGCTCACTCAGACTCACTTGCTCTTCGCTCCAGTGCAGGGCAGCAACTTGAAACATACCAGGGACATACAGTGGCAGAACTGAATTGACAAGCTTCAGAGCGAGGGCTGGAAGGGTAGCTCTCTCCAGGGATAGAAGTACTGGCGGATGCCATGTTGACTTGTAGAGTTCCCCTTTTACCACCCAGCTGGCCTGGTGAAGGCGGGTACCAAATCTGAGCTCTCTATTAATGTGGCTAACACTGTTTATCCTGCTCTGTTGATTCCCCGAGACTTCAACCTATGCAGTTTGCATGCCTAGCCTGAGCCTCTTCCAGTGGCTTTTCCATAGGAGTGGACTGCCTCAGTTCCTGATGTTGACTTTCCTAAAATCTCTCAAAGGTCCACAAACCCCAAAGAAGTAGTGGCTCACCTCGGTGTGCCCTGTACACCTTGTTAAGCACCCCAGACCTGAAACCAGCAGAGACTGGTCTCAACTTCCATTGTAACTCCCATTAGATGGTCTCAAGCCTAGCATAAGCTGCGGCCAATGTTGGCTTGGAACATAGCGTCAGCTAAGTGGCCACAAGCCTGGCACAAGAGGCAGCTGGCCTTAGCTCACATGATGGTGTTCACCAAAGGATCTAAGCCCAGTACTAGTACAAGTTGACTGCAGTTCAAAGAATAGTTTCTACACTAAGTGCCTCCAGCCCAGCATAAGCAGCAGCCAATTGCAGGCCACTTGTATCTCCCAAAAAGCAGCCCCAACCTGGGCACAAATAGTAGTTGACTTAGCCTGTACCAGAGTGCCTCATAAAAGGCTCTAGAACCAACACACCTGGTGGCCAGCTTGAGACCACATGAGAGCACCACCCAATCAGCTCCACAAATGACATATGTTAAGATCAGACTCAACTGGCACCAGAGCCCCACTTAAGCGACTCCTGTTCCACATGGTCAGTCTCTGCATAACAACTTGTCTGCTGTAGTCATGGCTGGCACTCAGAACCCACCAGCCTGAGGTTCATTCCCACTCACTGATGTGCCACAGAAATCAGCTCAACAATAGAAGACAAGGGACCCCTGGAGCACATGGCTCACATGACAACGAAGACTGTGCCATTGGACAGTGGGGGATGCCTACTACCTAAGTCCACTCTGTGAAGACAGAGTGATGTAGCCAGTCTACCTAACCCAGAAACAAACACAGAGAGTCAGCCAAAATGAGGAGACAAAGAACCATGTTCCAAACGAAAGGACAGGACAAAATACCAGAAAAAATAACTAAATAAAATGGAGGCAAGCAATCTACAAGATACAGAGTTAAATAACAGTGTTTATAAGATGCTTAGTTAACTTAGGGAAGGCAGGTTAACTCAGTGAGAACTTCAACAAAGAGAAAGCACAAAAGACCCAGTTTAAAATGAATACTTTAGAGGGAATCAGTAGCAGATTAGATGAAACAGAGGATAAAAGCAGCAATCTGGAAGCCAAGGTAGCAGAAAATAACCAATCAGAACAGCAAAAAGAAAAAAAAAAGTGAGGATAGTTTTAAGGAACCACTGGGATAACATCAACCATAACAACACTCACATTTTAGGGGTGCCAGAGGAGAAGAAAGAGAGCAAGGGATTAAAAACATATTTGAAGAAATAATGACTGAAAACTTTCCTAATCTTGTGGAGGACATAGACATAAATTTAGGGAATAGAGAGAGTCCCATATGAAACAGACCCATAGAGGCCCACACCAAGACACATCACAATTAAAATGCCAAATGTTAAAGACAAAAATTCTTAAAAGCAACAGAGAAAAGCAGTAAGTTATGTACAAGGGAGCTCCCAAAAAACTACCAACTGTTTTCTCAATGGAAACATTTCGGGCTAGAAGGAAGTGGCACCAAATATACAAAGTCATGAAAAGCTAAGACCTAAAACCAAAATAACTCCTTCCAGGAAGACTATCATTTAGAATTGAAGGAGATAAGGAGTTTCCCACACAAGAAAAATCTAGAGAAGTTCATCATCAATAAATCAGTTTTACAAGAAATGATAAAGGGGCTTTTTTTTAAGTAGAAAAGATAAGATTAAAAATATGAATAAGGCAATACAGGAGAGAAAAAAATTCTCACTGACAAAGGCAAACAGTAAAGCAGTGGATCAACCAACTATAAAGTTATTACAAAGGATAAAAGGCAAAAGTAGGAAAGTCATGTGTAATTATAACAATAAATTAAGAGATACACACAAACACACAAAAGTAAAAATAATGACAAAAACATAAATGTAGGTGGGGTGGGTAAAAACTTTAGTGATTTTACAATGTGTTCTAACATAAGTGGCCATCAACTTAAAATTGATTGTTGTAAATATAACAGCTTATAGGAACCACATAGTAACCAAAAATAAAAAATTTACAATAGGTACACAAGAAATAGAGAAATGAATCTAAACATAGAACTAGAGAAAGTCAACACAAGAGAGCAAGAGAATATGAAAGGTACAGGGGAGAACTACAAAAAACAATCAAAACAAAGTGTCAATAACTAATACCTATCAATAACTAGCTTAAATGTAAATGAACTAAATGCTACAATAAAAACACGTAAGGTGGCAAAATGGATTAAAAAAGGCCCATACACTGGTGCCTATAAGAGATCCACTTTAGATCAAAACACACTCACACAGACTGAAAGTAAAGGAATGGAAAAAGATATTTCATGACAAAAGAAAAAAAAGAGCTAAGGCAGCAATATATATATCAGGTGAAGTAGACATCAAACTCAGGGCTGTAACAAGAGCAGGCATTTCATAGTGATACAGGGGCCAGTCCAACAAGAGGAGGTAACTCTTGTAAACATCTGTGCTCCCCATGTAGGAACACCTAAATAATGAAGCAAATGTTGATGGACATGGAGAAATCAACAGTAATACAGTCATAGTAGGGGATGTTAACACCTCATTGACATCAGTATGTTAATAGATCAACCAAAGTATCAACAAGGAAACAGTGGCCTTAAAGGACACATTAGACCAGAAGGACTTAACTGATATTTTCAGGACACTTCACTCCAAAGCAAAGAATATGCATTGTTTTAAGTGCCCATGGAACATTTTCTTGGACAGACCACATGTTAGGCTCAAAACAAGTCTCAATAAATTTGAGAAAATGAAAGTAAAAACACAGTGACCCCAAAACTGTTGGATATAGCCAAAGCAGCTCTAAGAGGGATTTTGTAGCAATACAGGCCTATATCAAGAAACAAGAGAATATCAAATAAACAATCTAACCATTCACCTACAGGAACTAGGAAAGTAAGAACGAACAAAGCCCAAAGTAAATAGAAGGAAGTAATAAAGATCAAGTGGAAATAAAATAGAGTCTAAATATCCAGAAAGGTCACTGAACCAAGAACAGGCCCTTTGAAAAGAAATACAATTGCAGAACTTTAGCCAGACTCCATAGGACTTTTGTTGATGTATAATCCGCATAGAGGCAAAATCCTCAACAAAATATTAACAAATCAAGTTCAGCAGTCCATTAAAAATATTACACACTATGATTGAGTGGGATTTGTCCCTAGGATGCAAGGTTGGTTCAGTAATGCAAATCACTTAATGCGAGACACCTCATACACATAATGAAGGATAAAAATCATATGACCATATCAACAGGTGAATAAAAAAGCAAAGTGGGGATTCAAGGAACATACTGTAACATGTAAAAAACTACATATGACAAATCCACAGGTAACATTTAGCAGTGAAAAGCTGAAAGCTTTTTCTTTAAGATCAGGAATAAGACAAGGATGCCCACTTTTGCCACTTTTTTCAACATAGCATTGGAAGTCCTAGCCACATTTATCAGATGAGGGGGAAAGAGAAATGAATGAAAGGCACCTGAATTGGAAAGGAAGAAGTAAAACTGTAATTATCTGCAGATGACATGATACTACAGGGTGGGGAAAAATGGGTTTATAGTTATTCATATGGAAAAGAACACAACAATAAATAATACAAGAATAAATTCTGTTTTGAATACTCACAACTATAAAGCTACTTTTGTCCTACCCTATACAGAGAACCCTAAATCCCCCCAAACTAGAACTGCTAAATAAATTTAGTAAAGAAGCAAGATACGGAATTAATATTTAGAAATTGGTTGCATTTTTATACAGCAATAATGAACTATCAGAAATTAAAAAAACAATTCCATTTATAATTGCATCAAAAAGACTTAGGAAAACCGTAAGACATTGAAGAAGATACAAATAAGTGGACAGATAGATATACCATGCTCATGCATAGGAAGAATCAACAATCTGAAAATGTCCATACCATTGAAAGCAATTGACGGGTTTAATGCAATCTCTATAAAAAAACCAATGGCATTTTTACAGAACTAGAATAAATAAATCTAAAATTTATATGAAACCACAAAAGATCCTGAAGAGCCAAAGCAATCTGAGATAAAAGAACAATATTGGAGGTAGGATGCTACCTGATATCAAACTGTACTACAGGGCTAAGTGTATATGATAGCATGATACTGGCATAAACGCCAACACACAGGTCAACGAAACAACATACAGAGCCTAGAAATAAAGCCCTGCCCATATGGTCAATTAATCTATGACAGAGGAGACCAGAATACACAACGTGGTGAAGACAGTCTTTTCAATAAATGATATTGGAAAATCCAGAGAGACACATGCAAAAGAATGAAACTGGGTCTGTTTCTTATACAATATACAGGAATAAACAAACTGGATTAAAAACTAAAATGTAAGGCCTGAAACCATAAAAATCCTAGAAGAAAACATGTGCAGTAAACACTCTGACATTGCTCTTAATAATATTTATTTTGGTGGTGTCTCCTTGGGCAAGGAAAAAAAACAAGTGTGATTACATCACTAAAAATTTTCAAATAGCCAGGGGAATTAGAAAAAGAAAAGACAACCTACTGAATGGGAGAAGATATTTGCCAGTGATACATTCAAAAAGGGGTTAATATAGAAAATACAGGGTCTGGCACAAATAATGCCCCTCTATTATTACAAAGTCTTTTTTTTTAAAGAAAGGTATTTTTTAAAAAGATTTTATTTATTTTTAGAGAGAGGGGAAAAACAAAGGTGTGGTTGCCTCTCACATGCCCCCCAACTGGGGACCTAGCCTGCAACCCAGGCATGTGCCCTGACTGGGAATCGAACCACCAACCCTTTGGTTCACAGGTTGGTACTCAATCCACTGGGCTACACCAGCCAGGGCTACAAAGACTTGAATTCATAAGCATGTAATTCAGTTGCATAACAATGTCACACTCAAGCACAGCATATTACATTTTAGGTGAAATGTTCAAATTAAAGCTATAAATTATTACATCCATATTATTACCCACCAACCACACTCAAGCAGGCATTACTTCTGCCAGACCCTATATATAAGGAAATGGTACAACTCAATACCAAGAAAACTCCCCAAACAACCCAATTTAAAAAAAAAATGGGCAAAAGACATGCATAGACATTTCTCCAAACAGGACATACAGAGGGCCCATAGACATATGAAAAGATGCTCAATATCACTAATCAGAGAAATGCAAATCAAAACCACAATAAGATACCACTTCACACCTGTCAGAATGGCTGTTCTCAATAAATGAACAAACAACAAGTGTTGGTGAGAATATGGAGAAAAAGAAATCATATATTATTGGTCAGAATCTAGATTTTTGCAATCCCATGGAAAACAGTATGGAGGGTTTTTGTTGTTTGTTTGTTTTTTTTTCAAAATTAAAAATGGAGTTACCATATGACTGAGCAATTCCAGTTTGGGGTATTTGTCTGAAGAAATTGAAAACAATATTTTGAAGAGATTTATGTACTCCTGTGTTCATTTCAGTGCTATTTATATTAGTCAAGATATGGAAGCAACCTAAGTCTATCAGTAGCATGAATGGTAAAGAAGTGTGATATATATACACAATGGAGTATTACCCATAAAAAAAGAGTGAAATCTTGCCATTTGTGACAACATGGATGGACTTAGAGGGTATTTTGCTAAGTAAAATAAGTCATACAGAGAAAGACAAGTACCATATGATTTCACTGATATGTGGGATCAAAAAAAATAAATGAACAAAACAGAAATAAACTCAGATTCAGAGAACTGGTGATTGCCAGATTAGAGCGGGTGTCGAGGGAATGGGCGAAAACGTGAAGGGACAACCAAGCATAAGCTGCCAGTTACAAACACAGTCATGAGGGTGAGGAATAGAGCACAGGGAATGGAACTGATGATGTTGTAATAACTATGTGTAGTGTCTGAATGGAACTAGGCTTATTGATCACTTTGTGGGTTATATAAGTATCTGATCGCTGTTTTACTCCTGAAACCAGTATGCACGTCAACTGTAGTTGAAAAGTAAACAAAAAATTAAAATATGCCACTGAAGAGAAATGGGAAGCCAGCTTTGAAAGGTGACACAGAATTCCTGCCCAGTGAGGCATAGTTTTAATAATTATGCCAGCTGCCTTGTCTATATGGATAAGTATGTAACCTTTGAGCAGATTTTTCTCACGGGAGGTGATGTAAGGGGACTCGTTATTCATTGTCCTCAGGAAGTTTTGAGAGCATCATTGATTTGAGCTGCTCCTTTTCATTAGTTCTTGGTGTGCATGGAAGTGTTGAAACAGATTTGTTTAAGGTACAATATATGAAGAACCCAGACTTTATGAAGATAAAACTTTCAATGTTTTAAGAACAAAATATTGATCTTTTTATCACTGTACTCAAAAGCTGTGTCACTGTGGACCAGCGGGGTGTCTGAAGAAAAGAAAGGGCCCCCACGTGGAACTCACCTAAGCCGGGGGTGGGGGTGAATCTGAGTTGGTAACGTCAGAACTGGGAGTTTAGTGGGTTCTGGAAAGGACTATGGTTAGGATTGCATCCATTCAGGACCCACCACCATGACCTGTGTGTACAGCTCAAGAAAACATCTGTGTCTGGTGACGTGAGGCCAGGGAGCCACAGCACAACGGAGCGGGAGCCTGCTGGCACCTGCCACCCGCGTGGGGCCCGGATCTGCACTGGCGTCGGTGCGGAGTAGACAGGCACCTGGGCCTCTCTCCAGCAGGAGCACCAAGTGCAGTCAGAAGCCACATCTAGCTTTTGGGAGAAAAAGTGATTCTCTTTCAACTGAATCTGTTTCTGGGATTCTTTAACAATCTCTAAGGGAAACGAGTAGAGGCTGCCTGTATGCCTATGTTCATGAACCCTTCCTCAGTCTTCCAAGTACAGCAGTTTAACCTCTGATTCCATCATCACAGCCTTTTCTCAGGAAGACTCATCCTGTATCCTTTTTTTTTTTTGTTAAATATTTTATTGTTTATGCTATTACAGCTTCCCCAATATTTCCCCCTTTGCCCTCCTTACTTAGCCCACGCCCTGATCCCACCATCAACCCCCACACCATTGTCCAAGTCCATGGTTCAAGTACGTTCTTTGACTAGTCCCTTCACCTTCTTTCAGCCAGTCCTCACCTCGTCCCTCCCCTCTTACAGCTGTCAGTCTGCTCCATGTTTCTATACCTGTAGCCCTGTTTTGTCATTAGTTTATTTCGATCGTTAGATTCCACTTATAAGTGAGATCATTTGGCATTTGTCTTTCACCAACTGGCTTATTTCACTTAGTATAATAGTCTCCAGTTCCATCCATACGGTCACAAAAGGTAAGAATTCCTTCTTTTTTACTGCTGCATAATAAGTTGTGATACCATAAAAATCTTAGAGGATAACATAGGCAGTAAAATTTCATATATCTCATGTAGCAATATTTTTGCCAATAAATCTAGGGCAAGGGAAATAAAGGGAAAAATAAATAAATGGAACTACAATAAACTAAAAAGCTTCTGCACAGCTAAAGAAACTGTCATCAGAATGAAAAGGGAACCGACTGTGTGGGAGAGCGTATCTGCCAATGATATACTGGACAAGGGTGTAATCTCCAAAATACATAAAGAGCTCATACAACTCAGCACTAGGAAGACAATCAATCCTATTTTTAAAAGTGGCCAAGGGACCTGAATAGGCACTTCAAGGAGGACATACAGAGAGACTACAGACGTATGAAAAGACGCTCAACATCACTAGCCATCAGAGAGATGCAAATTAAAACCACAATGAGATACCACCTCACACCAGCCAAAACAGCTATCATTAATAAATCAACAAACAACAAGTGCTTGCAAGGATGTGGGGAATAGGGAACCCTAGTGCACTGTTGGTGGAAATGCAGACTGGTGCAGCCACTGTGGAAAACAGTGTGGAATTTCCTTAAAAAACAAAAAATGGAACTGCCTTTGACCCAGTGATTCCACTGCTGGAATATATCCTAAGAATCCTGAAGCACCAATGCAAAGAATATATGCACCACTGTGTTCATTACAGCATTATTTATAATAGCTAAGATTTGGAAACAGCCAAAGTGCCCATAAAGCAGATGAGTGGATAAAAAAGCTGTGGCACATTTACACAATGGAATTGTCCCGTATACTTCTTGTAAGGGGATTACACCAGGCCCGCCCAATAATCCAGAGTGATCTTTCCTTTTTAAGATCCTATACTTGTTGCATCTGCAAAGCCCCTTATGCCATAAAAGGCAATATATTCACATGTTCTGAGGATTAGTGTATGGATATCTTTAAAGGAGCATTATCCAACCTACCACAATGTCTGTGTAGTGGCAGATAGAATATAGGAGAACAACAACAATAAAAGTTTGTTGAACATAAGAAAAATACTGTTACTCCTGTACTTGTTTTCTGTTCCTGAGGGACAGGGTGGCGGCTTTGCCTTTTTGTAGATCCTAGTTTAATGCGTTGGTACCTTCTAAACAGTAAAACTTCCTTGAAAGAATGAAAGAGTGAAGCTATGTTTGCTTCTGTTAGAGACCTGGACTGTTCTGTAGACGTTTTCGGGGAGGCCTTTCTCTTGCTAAAGGGTGGGGGAGTTTAGGGGGATACGTGAGCTATCTGATTCTAATCCTGACCTTGTGATCACAGAGGCCGAGGAATGATACATAAATCAGCTGGGGGATTTTCCTCCCCTTTTAACATTATTTTCCTTTGATCTTCAAAAAGCATTAGAGAAAGTATAAGTTCAGCCTTTCCAAATGGACATAGTATAGTTACACAGATGCAACCTGCTTCTGATTTCTTGCATTTACTGATATGTCCAATATTTATTGTCTACATTGTACCCACTGTGCTGAATACCACATTTAATATAAAGAGTCCATGACCGTGAAGTAAAGCTTATTTCTTATTAGTTTGGTTGAAAGTTATTTTCAGAGCTAAGGAGTAAGTTTTCAAAATTTGGACTCTTCTGGCCCCTTGTACACCCAGGAACACTGGAGTGGAGCACACCGGTGAGAGTGTCGGTTGCGTTTGTGTGTGGGGAACATAGTGCAGTGTTGGAATTTGGTCCTGTGCTTTCTTGTACATTGACTATTGGGGGGTTCTGGCTTTTGTGGGGTTCATTCTCATAGTCTTGTTCCATTGACAGGACATCGTACTGCATGTCTATCTGCAGAAGGGCTGCTGGGTCTGCTCTGCCTGGTTTTGTAGTTTTGGTCCCACTCCCCCACCAAAGGGAGTGTTTGTAGAGTGGACCAGGACGCGCCTGAGTTCAAACACGTGCACTCCCCTGGAAGCAGAGCCTTCCATCTCCAGCTACAGATGATGCAGTGATGTTCATGTGGCGTTGCCTGTTGGTGTCTTTGACATAACTTTCGTGTGTTTTTATTCCTAGGTCCATGTACTTTTATTTACACATCGTAAGTCTCCTGATAATACTATTTCTGCCAATCAGACCACAGTCTTCTATTCAACGGCAGCCTCAGAACTCTGTTAATAAGAAAAAAACAGATTGATATCTCCGGGAAAAGCTGGATACGGAAAACTGCAAAACATTGGAAAGAGGAGAGGAAAAGGCTCAAGTGTTCTTCGGTGACTTAGAGGCAATGTTTACATGCATTTTTAAAAATAAAAGTGCAGGGAGTATTTTTGTAAAGCCTTTTTGTACTAGTAAATCAGCCATGTCCAGTTGATCTGTTTTAGTGTTTTATAGGACATTTGAGTGGTGTGGAGGTGTGTGGGGGACCTGCCAGAGTTGCAGAAACGGCCCATCTGGGCTGCTGGGTCTTTGTGTCCCCGGCAGGGATTCCAGCCACTGAAATGTGGATGTTGAGACCCGGACATCTGCTCCAGAAGTTAGAAGGTGATTGCTGAAGAGACTTGTCATAGGTTTCTTTAACTAGAGCATACCCACACATGTCTGTCCTTGGGAAGCCCCAAATTTTTTGACTTGTGACATTACTGTTTCGAACACAGTAACTGCATCAGAGGACCACGAGGAGCAGGGTCGCGGGTGTGGTTTTCCGGGTACCGAACACTGCGAGCCAGGAGGACTAACCGTGAACACTTGAATGGACTGAAAGTCAGCCATGCCCTGAAGTAGGCTGCATTTTTTTTTCCAGGATGCATCTCTTCCCTTTTTTTTCCCAACTGAGCCAAGATTGTAAATCAGAAAGTCTCCTGTACACGTATGCCAGGAGTCTAGGCGGGGCTGCTGTTTTCCAGATGTTTTTCCATTTCACATGCGCCATCTGCTTGCCCAGGACAGCCCTGAGAAAACCCTGGGGTCACACCGTCAAAGGCAGAAGAATGTCTTCCAAAGAAATAATTTTAAAGTAATTTAAAGTTATATAGAAGTTGATAAGAAATTATGCTCTTTTCTCCCCTTTTATAGCGGTGTTAATATTCATGGCTATGATGGGCTGACTTACTTGTCCAGTCTCAGAGCTGATTACATCTAACTTTGTGTTAGTTGAACTATCACATTGGAAAGCAAAAACTGAAAGACAGTTTTCTAGCTTTGTTATGAACATGCTGCGGCTCCTTCTGGGGACATCTATTGGTTAATACTCTATGTGGGGGGAGGAAACATGGTATTAAATGTTGTGAAAAATAATAATAATGATAATAATAAATTATATGCTACTGTGGTGTGCCCTCAATCACACACCTTGGGAGAAGCAAATTTGTTCAAATCAGATGTTTGAAAGTTAGTTTCTTACTAAATAAAAACTGTTTCTGTATAGAAATATTTCTGAACAGAGGAATTGCTTTTTGTTGTATCCGTAGAGACTGGATATTCTGAAGAATGTGTGTGTGAACAACGGTGCACAAACTTAGGGTTTTACTTGAAGCTTGAGCAGTGTAACATGTTCAGTTTGTCCTCCGTGTCAGGCACTTGGATGGTTTTCTTTTTTGGTGTGCTTTCTGGCCTTCATTCCCAGCCTCTCAGACCACGCACTCCTGTTTTGCAGGGAGGTGTTTGCTGGCTGCATCTATGGTTAGACTTAGTGGTAGAGCCAAAATCCAAATTCGTGGGTGCCCCAAGAAAGAGATGGGCTGTAGTTGGTGTCCAGCTGCTGCTTGTCTCAGGTCAATAAAATGTGAAACAATGTGCTTGTCCCTGAACCTGAACTCTAATTCTTATGTGAAATAGTGACAGTTGGCCCAGAGTAGCCCAAAGCAGCACATTTGGGCCAGAGTATGAGGCTTAACTCAATTTTACCAGTAATTCTTCGGGCAACCCTGTTTTGCTGTCCCAGGAGGAATATTAGATAGTGGGTAAAGGGGGGGCTTGCAGGTGCCTGAAATCTGTCAGGGTCTGTCTCCAACAGGGATATTTTGAGGCGTAAGACCAAAAATACATGTCTTATATACCAGCAAAAATAGTAGGTATCCCCACTGGCAGGAAGTGTATGGCATTATCCATATCACAACACAGTGTTTGGACTTGCAGTATGATTTCTGACCAGGTTTCACTGTATGGAACCATCTTCAATTCTGAGGGAACTTTGGTAGAGAGAGTAGAGATGATCACTAGAGTGACCAGTCATCTTGTTTTACCAAGGACTCTGCTGACCCCTCAGACCTGGGAAGACTGGGACCTTTGGTTCCCCTAGTGACCACCCAGAATCAGATAATCTTTATGGAATTGAGTTGAAGACACGCCTCTGGAATCTGGACTTATCGATGTCAGGGTTAGTGCTGGGCCTAAGCACATGAGCACGTTTTTCTTATTATGAAGCTTTACTCAGTACTGAAGGGAGCACCTTTCCCCCCTGAGGATTTTTACCCATAGAAAGCCATTCTCATTTAGAACCCAAGTTTAGATAGAAGGTTAGGACTGTTTCCAAGCATGAGATCTAAGTTGTCCTAAATGTAATATTCATTTAATAAATATGTATTTATTAAACTGATGAGATGTTGGTTTAAAAGAAATATAGTTTATGGTTTTGTGTTTGAAAAAGCCAAATTTAAAATATTCTATTTTAGTGTTTTTTATTTTTTTTACTGGTTAAGGTAACCAAAAGGAATAGGAAGATTATTTGGTAGATGCAAAAAGCAATACATAATTTAGTCTGAGATGTTGACTGGGAGGTGGAATGAGAGTTGGCAGGTAGTCTCCAGAACTGGGGTGCAGGCTCTGGGTGGTCAGCAATGGCCCTACTGGGCGGCAGCCCTTCTCCACCCCAGGTGCACATTAGGACCACAAAGGAAAAATTTTTGTTGATTCATGCCAGCCCTTTGAAGGATCGCATCTTATTTCTCTTCTTGTCTCTAGCTCTTGGCACAGTGCCTGGCATGTAATGAAGATTTAGGAAATATTTGTTGAATGAATGAGGGATGAAATGAATTAGTTTAATGCATCGTTGTACTTGACAGTTGTGATGGAGTCATTTTTGCCCTGGGAATCTTCTGCTTTTCAGAATTAGATTTTGAAAGAAAGGCTTGTGTTTTGAAAGCACATTATGTGGACTAACCACTCAGGCAGTCAATTTACATACTCTGAACTGCACTGGTCTGTCCAACCATTAAGTAATGCTTCACTTATTTATCTAATGTTGTCATGTCTGTGGGTGGGCCTGGCACTCTGTCACATAGTGCAGGTAAAAGATAACAAAGACTCATTCTGTGCCAGCAAAGTGCTCACAGTGTGATCACAAAGACATGATCCAGACTGTGCTGTAGGAATGCCCAGGAGAACCTTGGCATCAGAATTGCACAGTGATTGGGTGGCATATCCTCGTTTTCCTGTAAGTTTGCAAATCTCTCATTTCACGGTGTTGGCAGGTTACTCGGGAGAGCAACATCACAGCTCTCCAGCCTCCTGTCCAGTACTCATGTCCCACAGTTTTAGAGATAAGCCTACCCTTGTCCTCAAATTGGATGCTGACTTTGCAACATATCAGTACCAGTTAATGCCCAAAGATGCAAGCTGTGTTTTCATGGGTGGCCCATAGAGGTAGTCAGGGAGCTAGTTCCCCCTCCACGAGGATCTGTAGTGAAGGTTCCAAGCGCAGTGAATGACTTCATGATGCCCTTAGGTATTTTCAGGATAAGGTCCAGCCCACACAAGCTTTGTCTACCTCCCTAAATTTATGAAAGGGTGCCCAGCAGATACTAAGGCAAAGAAAACTAGCTGTCATTGATAGTGCTTTCATATGTATAACCAAATACAGTCAGTGAACTTGGTACTATTATCTATTTCATGCAAATGTGGAAGGCAAGGCTCAGAGCCTTCAACTTTCCCAAGGTCACCCAGCTAGCCAGTAGTGGAGCTGGGGTTTGAATCCTGGTCTGGCAAACTTCGAAATCCATCTCATCACCTCTTGCAGAAGCACTTTTGTTTTCAGAGAGACAAAATTTTATAGCTGAAAGTAACTCTACAACTCACTTTGCCCCACATGCAGACTGGCTGGCCCTGTCACTTGGGGAGCTTGTTGAAGATGCAAGGAGTGTGGAAAGAGATCTGCTGTTGAAAATGCTGACTGCTGCTATGTCTGCCTTGTAAGGGGAACAGCAGAAGTCCTGTCAGTGGAGAACAGGGGTAAACTTGCTCTATCCTACCTGGTGAGAAGGGAAAATGTGGGATGGGAGCTAAGCTAATTTTTGAATTTGTTCAAAGGGAGGTATTTTGAAGTTGCGGTCAGTGCTTGTGCTCCTAGAAGACCTTTTGTTCAATATGATGCTTAGCACACTCTGAAATATGCAAAGGTTGGGCTAGACTATAAGTACTTGTTTGTGTCAGGGGGACAAACTGATTTGCTAGGGAAATGAGCAGGACCTTTGGGGAATTAGGCATACCTAGTCAGGGGACAGCAGAAATTGATGGCCTGAGGAGAAGGTTAATTCCCAGAAAGTGGACTGCTCAGAATGATTAGGAATAGGAAGGTGTAGAGTGCAGTAGGGAGACTTTTGGTCAAGATGGGAGAGTAGGTAAACGCTGTGCTTGCCCCTCACATGATCACATCACAATTACACTAAGTTATAGAAAAACCATCATTGAGAACCTTTTGAGGATTAGCAGAAGTCCTATAATTAAGGATGTAAAGAAGACATGAGGAGACTGATAGGAGCGGCAGAGATACAAAACAGGCTGGCCCCACACCCACAGTGTGGTAATTAAGAATCCAAAGGACTATTTCACCTGTGGAGGACTCCATGAAGAGTGAGGGACACCAGCCCCATGCTAGGGTCCCTAGCCTAGGGCACTGGGGTTGGAAAAAGAAGTACCCATAACATCTGGCTATGAAAACCCATGGGGATAGCAACTGAGTGAGATGGAAGGCTACTAGATTCCTGGGTGTTTGTCTTGAGCGGCTCTCACATGGACTTGTATGCTCAGAGCTCACTCACTCTGGGCTCCAGTGCAAGGGCAACAGCTCAAAAAGTGACAGGAACATAAAGAGAAGGACTGAATTGACTAGCTTCAGGGTGAGGGCTGGAGCCAGAGCTGGAGACAGAGCAGCTGGCTCCAGACAGAAATGTCAGCAGGCACGTTTCTTTTTTGAACTCTCATCCCACCCACCCTTACAGAAGAAGGAGGGCACCAAACCTGTGGTTTCTATTAACCCAGCTAGTCGTTCAATTTGACCTGGTGATTCCCTGAGACCCTGCAGCATCAACTCATTCATTGGCCCAAGCCACTTGCAATGGCTTTTCCACACAGCCTGCCTGGGCTTCCTCTGTGGGCTTTCCTAAAACTTCTCAAAGGCCCACACACCCCAAACAAGCAGTGACTGGCCTCATTGTGGCCTATACCTCTTGCTAAGTGGCCCCAAGCCAGCTCAAGCAGTGACTGGTCTCCATTTGCACTGTGAATTCCATCACATAGTCCCACGCCTGTCATAAGCTATGGCCAGTGTTGGCTTGGAACGTAGCTTCAACTGAGTGGCCATAAGCCTGGCATAAGTGGCACTGGCCTCAGCTCACATTGTGGTGCCCACCAAGGGTCCCAAGTCCAGCACTAGTGGCAGCTGGCCTCAATTCTCAGCATAGCCTCTCCCAAGTGCCTCCAAGCCCAGCACATGTGGCAGCCAACAGTAAATCACTTTGTAACTCCAACCAGGCCACCCCAAGTGGACCAAAAATGGTGGCCAAATTTTACTTGCACTAGAGCCCCTTTCACAGGTGGCTTGCTTCAGACCACACCAGAGAACCACCCAACAAGCACTACAAATGACACACAGGAAGGGTGGGTTCCACTGGCACCAAAGCCCCACTAAAGTGACTTCTACTCTGTGGGGTCAAGCCCCACAAACATCTTATCTGCTAGGCCAGCCCCCACAGCCAGTCAGCCTCAGGGCCAGTCCTACCCACTGATGTGCCAACAGACATCAAGGCTAAGCTATAACAAGAAGGCACACACAACCCACACAGGGATACTCCTGGAGCACCTGGCTTAGGTGACCAGAGAGAGAGTTCCACTTGGTCTCATAGGATACCTACTACATAAGGTCACTCAGCCAAGACTGGCGGATATAGCCAACGTACCTAACACAGAGAAACAAGCATAGGGAGTGAGCTGCAATGAGGAAACAAATACTTTTCTCAAAGCTCCAGAAAAAGAGCTAAATATAATAAAAACAAGCAATCATGTACAGAGTTCAAAACAACGGTTATAAGAATGCTTAATAAACTTTGTTAGAACTTCAACAATGCAATAGAAAACATGAAAAAGGAGAAAACATTTTTTAAAATCCAGTCAGAAATGAAGACTACAATAGCTGAAATAAAGAATACATAGAAGAAACCAACAGAAGATTAGATGGAGCAGAGAGTTGAATAAGCAATCTGGAAAACAAGGGAGCAGGGAAACACCCAATCAAGACAGCAAAAAGAAAAAAAATTAAAAATGAAGAGAGTTTAAGGGGCCTCTGAGACAACATCAAGCATACCAACATTTACATCATAGGGGTACCAGGAGGAGAAGAGAGAGAGAAAGCAAGGACTGAAAACCTATTTGAAGAAATAATGAAAGAAAACATTCCTAACTTGGTGAAGGAAATAGACATACAAGTCCAGGAAGTTCAGAGACCCAAACAAGGTGAATGCATAGAGACTCATATCAAGACACATTATAATTAAAATGCCAAAGTTAAAGACAAAGATTTTTAAAAGTAGCAAGAGAAAAGCAGTTAGTTACCTACAAGGGAGCTCCCATAAGATTGTCAGATGATTTCTCAAAAGAAACTTTGCAGGCCAGAAGGGAGTAACACAAAATATTTAAAGTGATAAACAACAAAGACCTTCAGCCAAGACTACTCTACCAAGTAAGGATATCATTTAGAACTGAAGGAGGGATAGTTTCCAAGACAAGGAAAAGCTAAAGAAATTCATTACCACTAAATCAGTTTTATAAGAAATGTATAAGGGAAAAATATGAATAAGAAAACATAGGAAAGAAAAATTTTTCAATGGTAATGGCAAACAGTAAAATCAGTGGATTAACTAAGTATAAAGGTATAGTTACAAATGTTAAAAAGGCAAAGGTAGGAAGGCCATGTGTAATTACAACAATAAATTAAGGGAGACACACACAAAAGAAGTAAAAAAATAATAAAAAAATAAATATGGAGGGGTTAGTAAAAAGTTTAGTGATTTTAGAATATGTTTAAACTTAAGACCATCAACTTAATATAGACTGCTATAAATATAGCTTTAGTATAAAGGAAGCACATGATAAATACAATCCAAAAAATCAGCAAGATATATACAAGAAATAAAGAGAAAAAAACACATGCTCATCTCAGGAACAAAGAAAAAGCTCAAATAATCTACCTTTATACTTAAAAAAGAACAACAATCAAAGCCCTAAGTAAGTAAAATGAAGGAAATAATAAAGATCAGAGTGTAAAGAAACAAAATAGAGTCTCAATAAACTATACAAAAGATTGATGGATCAAAGAGCTAATTTATTGAAAGGATAATCAAGATTGATAAACCTCTAACCAAACTCATCAAGAAAAAAAGAGAGAAGGCCCAAATAAATAAGAAATGAGAGTAGTAACAACTAACACCAAGAACTACAAAAAATTGTAAGAAAATATTATGAACAACTATCTGCCAACAACTTGGACAACCTAGATGAAATGGTACATTACTAGAAACATACAATTTTCCAAAACTAAATAAGGAATAGTCAGAGAATCTGAATAGACATATTCCACCTACTGTAGTTGAAACAGTAATCAAAAAACTCCCAAAAAACAAAAGCCCTGGACTGAATTAATGGCTTCACAGGTAAATTTTACCAAACATTCTGAGAAGAAATAACACCTCTCCTTCTCAAACTATTCCAAAATATTCAAGAGAAGGGAAGACTCCCAAGCTCATTTTACAAAGCCAGCATTATCTTAATTCTAAAAACAGATAAAGACACTACAAATAAAATTATAGGCCAATATCCCTGATGAACATAGATGCTAAAATCTTCAACAAAATATTAGCAAACTGAATACATTAATACATAAAAAAGATTATACGCCATGATCAGGATGGATTTATTCTGAGGATGCAAGGTTGGTGCAATATTCACAAATCAATAAATGTGTACACCACATAAAAATGAATGATAAAAACCATGTGATTATATCAATAGATACCAAAAAAGCATTTGATACAACATAGCACCCATTTATGATAAAAACTCCACACACAGTGGAATAGATGGACAATACCTAAATGTAATGAAGGACATATATGACAAATTCACTGCCAGCATTATACTCAGTGGGAAAAAACCACAAGTGTTTCACTTAAATGGGAACAAGATGGTAATGTCCATGTTCGCCTTTTATTCATTATAGTAGTGGATGTGCTAGACCCAGCTCAGACAAAAAGAGGAAATTAAAGAATTCAAATTGGAAAGGAAGAAGTAAAACTGTCCTTATTTGGAGATGACATGATACCTTACAGAGAGAACCCTAAAGATTCCACTTAGAGACTACTAAAACTGATAAATGGATTCAGCACAGAGGCAGGACACAAAATTAATATCCAAAAATCAGTTGCATTTTTATACACTGATAGTGAACAGAAAGAGAAACTGAGAAAGCCATCCCATTTACAGTTGAGCCAATAAGACATAAATAAGATACCTAGGAATACAGTTAAGCAAGGTAGTAAAATACCAGTACTTGGAAGATTATAAGACATTGAAAGTAATTGAAGAACATACAAGTGAATGGGAGTACACACCATGTTTATGGATAGGAAGAACTAACATCATTGAAATATGCATGCTATACCCAAAGCAATCTATAGAGTTAACACAATTCCCATCAAGATTCCAATGTTGTATTTCACAGAACTAGAAGAAATATTTCAGAAGTTTACATGAACCACCAAAGGCCTTGCATGGCAACAGCAATCCTGAGAAAGAAGAACAAAGTTGGAGGAATCACACTACCTAATATCAAACTTTACTGTAAATCTATGGTAATCAAAACATCATGGTACTGGAATGAAAACAGACACATATATCAATGGGACAGAATAGAGAACCCAGGACTAAACCCACACCTTTATAATCAATTAATATTTGACAGAGGAAGCAAGTACATACAATGAGCTAAAGAGAGTTGATTCAATAAATGGTGTTGGGGAAATTGGACAGATACACAGAAACATGAAACTAGACCACCTTCTCACACCACACACAAAAACATATTCAAATGGATTAAAGACTTAAATGTTAACCCCAAACTGCAAAAATCCTAGAAGAAAACATAAGTAGTAAAATCTTGGACAATGCTTGTAGTAATATTTTATCTGATATATTGCCTCAGGCAAGGGAAACAAAAGAAAAAATTAAACAAATGGGACTACATGAAATTAAAAAAGTTTTTCTTGCAAAGGAAACCATCAACAAAATGAAAAGATAGCCCACTGAAACAAGGAACATAATTGCCAATACATCTGATAAGAGGTTAATATTCAAAATTTATAAAGAACTTATAAAACTCAACACCAAAAAAACAAACAGTCCAATTAAAAAATGGGGAAATGACCTGAATAGACACTTCTCCAAAGAACATACAGATGGCTTGTACACATTTGAAACATGCTCAACATCACTAATCATTAGAGACGCGAAAACTAAAACCACCATGAGATACCTCAAATCTCTCAGAAAGGTTAACATCAAAATTCAACAAACAAGGGCTGACAAGAACGTGGGGAAAAGGGAACCTTCATGCACTGCTGGTGGAACTGATAATTGGTGCAGCCAGCCCAGAAAGCTGGATAGAGTTACCTCAAAAAATTAAAAATGGAACTGCCTTATGACCCACCAATTCCACTTCTGGATATATTTCTGAAGAAACCTAAAATGTGAATTCAAAAGAATATAAACACCCCTATGTTCATTTCAGAGTTATTTACAAAAGCCAAGATTTGGAAGCAGCTATGGTATATTTGGAATATGACCTGGCCACAAAAAGAAAGAAAATTTTACCCTTTGCAACAGCCTGGATGGACCTAGGGAACATTGTGCTCAGTGAAATAAGCCAGTCAGAGAAAGACTATTACCATATGAATTCACTCACATGTGGAATTTAGTGGACAAACTGAACTAATGTGTGAAACACAGACAGACTCGGATAGAGAGCAGGCTGACAGCTCTGAGGTGGGGATTTGGGGAGTGGGGATTGAGCAAAAGAGAATAAAGACTTGTACACACAGACAGTGCGGTGATTGTGAGAGATGGGGATGGATGGAGGTAGAAGAAGGTATAACTGGGATAAATGGTCATGGAAAAGGTACCATAAAAAAACTATTAAAAAAGAAAGCAGAGAATCCAAACACAACCTTATAGATAAAAAGTCATCAACATGTAAGACAGGAGGGTAAGTGAATAAGAAAGGAACAGGAAAGAACTACAAAAACTATCACACACAATAAAATGTCAATAACTATATAACTATCAATATTCACTTTAAGTGTAAATAGACTAAATGCTTCAGTGAAAAGACATAGGTAACTGTAGGGATTGAAAAAGACCCATACGTGTACTCCATGTAAGAGATCCATTTTAGATTGAAAGACACACACAGACTGAAAGTAAAAAGATGAAAAAAAAATAGTGTAGCAATACTTATATTAGACAAAATGGACCTTAAATTAAGGGCTATAACAAGAGACAAAGCAGGACATTTCATGATAATAAAGAGATCAATCCAGCAAGAGGATGTAACTCTCATGAACATCTAGGCAGCCAATTTTAGGAGCACCCAAATATATAAAACAAATATTGAATGTTATAAAAGTCAACACTATTACAGTAATTACAGGGGGTTTGAACACCCCATTGACATAAATGAATAGATCAACCAGATAGAAAATCAGTAAGGAGAGAGTGGCCTTAAGGACACAGTAAACCAGAGGAACTTAAGTGTTATTTTTAGGACACTTTACCCAAAAGCAGCAGAATACATATTAAAAAAAAAATCCTCACCTGAGGATGTTTATTGATTTTAGAGATGGGGGGGCAGAGAAAGAAAGAGAGAGAGATATATAAGAGGGAAACATCAATTGGCTGCATCCTGTACATGCCCTGATGCCCTGACCAGGGATCAAACCCACAGTCCTTTGTTGTACAGGATGACCCCCAACCAACTGAGTTCCCTGGCTAGGGCAGAATATACATTACTTAAAGTGCACATATAACATTTTTGGTACAGCCCACATGTTAAGCCACAATACAAGTCTCAATAAATGTTAGAAGATTAAAATAATATCAAGCATCTTCTTTGATCACAACTTTATGACACCAGAAAACAATTACAAGAAAAAAATGAAAAACACACAAACACATGGAGGCTAAATAACATGCTACTAAACAATGAATGGGTTAACAATGACATCAAGGAAGGAATCAAAAGATATCTTGAGACAAGTGAAATAAAAGCACAATGACCCAAAAACTCTATGGGGCAAGCCAAAGTAGTTCTAAGCCACAAATCTATAGCAATGCAAGCCTACTTTAAAAAACAAGAAAAAATCTCAAATAAACAATCTTACTTTACCCCTAAAGAAACAAAAAGAAGAATAAAGAGTCTGAAGTGAGAAGGAAGGCAATAAATATCAGAGAAAAAATAGAGTCTAAAAAGGAAATATAAAATATCAATGAAACCAAGAGCTGGTTCTTTAAAAAAATAAACAAAATTGAGGAACCTTTAACCAAACATATCAGGAAAAAAAGACAGCGGGCAAATAAATAAAATCAGAAATGAAAGAGGAGAAGTGACAACCAACACCCCACACATACCAAAAATTATTTTAAAATCCTACAAACATTTATATGCCAACAGTTAGACAAACTAGAAGAAATGGATGAATTCCTAGAAATGCACAATCTTCCAAGGCTGAACCAGGAAGAAACAAAACTGAACAGACTGGTATCTGACAATTAAATCAAATCAGTAATCAAAAAACTCCCAATAAACAGAAGCCTTGGACTAGATAGCTTCACAGGCGAATTTTAGTGAACAAAGAAAAATTAAAACCTATCTTTCTCAAACAATTAAAAAAATTGAAGGGGAGGGATGATGCCCAAACTCATTTTATGAGGCCAGCATTATCTTGATACCAAAACTAGATACAGATACTACTTAAAAATAAAATTATAGGCCAATAGCCCTGGAGCCCATAGATGCAAAAATCCTTAACAAAATATTAGTAAATGAGATTCAGCAATACATTCAACTACAATATACCATGTTCAGAGGGATTTACTTCCAGGACACAAGATTAGTTCAATGTTGACTTCCAGCCAAGATGGAGGCATACATAGATATACTTTGCTTCCTCACACGACCAAAAGAAGAACAACAACCAGTATAAGCGCGCGCACGCGTGCGCACACACACACACACACACGCAACAACCAGAGCTGCCAGAAAATCAGGCTGTATGGAAGTTCAACAACCAAGGAGGTGAAGAAGAAACATTCATCCAGACTTGTGTGCTTACACAAAGAATATGGCCCAAATGAAAGAACAGATCAAAGTTCCAGAAAAAGAACTAAGTGACGAGGAGATAGCCAACCTATCAGATGCAGAGTTCAAAACACTGGTAATCGATAGTAAAACACTGGTAAATGATGGAGTATGGTCGCAAAATAAAGGAAGAAGTTAAGGCTGTGAAAAGTGAAATAAAGAAAAACATATAGGAAACCAACAATGAAGAGAAGAAAGCCATAACTCAAATAAACAATTTGGAACAGAAAGAATAAACATTCAACCAGAACAGAATGCAGAAACAAACACTCAAAAAAATGAGGAGAGGCTTAGGAACCTCTGGGGCAACTTTAAATGCTCCAACATCCAAATCATGGGGTGCCAAAGGAGAATAGGAAGAGCAAGAAATTGAAAACTTATTTGAAAAAATAATGGAGAACTTCACCAATCTGGCAAAGGAAATAGACATGCGAGTCCAGGAAGCTCAGAGCATCTCAAAGAAACTGGACCCTAGGAGGAATACACCAAGACATATCATAATTAAATTACACAAGATTAGAGATAAAGAGAGAATCTTAAAAGCAGCAAGAGAAAAGGAGAAAACCTACAAAGGAGCCCCCATACGACTATCAGTTGATTTCTCAAAAGAAACCTGGCAGGCAAGAAGGGGCTGGAAAGAAATATTCAAAGTCTTAAAAGGCAAGGACCTATGTCCAAGATTACTTTATCCAGCAAAGTTATCATTTAGAATGGAAGGGCAGATAAATTGCTTCCCAGATAAGGTAAAATTAAAGGATTTTATCATCACCAAGCTCTTATTATATGAAATGGGACTTATTTAAGAAAAAGATCAAAACTGTGAACAGTAAAATGACAATAAAGTCATAACTATCAACAACTGAACCTAAAAAACAAGAACAAACTAAGCCAACAACTAGAACAGGAACAGAAACACAGAAATGGAAATCGAATGGAGGGTTATCAGTGGTGAGAGGGAGGGAGAATGGGGGAAAGGTACAGTGAATAAAAATAATTGGTGGGTACAAAATAGACATGAGGAGGTGAAGAATGGTATGGGAAATGGAGACACCAAAGAATTTATATGCAGGACCCATGGACATGAACTAAGGCAGTGGGAATGCTGGTGGGAAGCAGGGTGCAGGATGGAGAGGGATGAATGGGAGGATAAAAGAGAGACAACTGTAGTAGCATAATCAATAAAATACACTTAAAAAAGAAATGAAAAAAAAGTTGGTTCAATGTCTGTAAATCAATTAACATGATATACTGCATAAACAAAATTATGATAAAATCATGTGATCACATTACTAGATACACAAAAAACATTTGACAAAATCCAACATTGATTTATGATAAAAACTCTCAGCAAAGTGAGGATAGAAGGAACATACCTCAACTTAATAAAGGCCATTTATGATAAACACACAAATAACATCATAATGGGGAAAAGAAAAAAAACTTTTAAGATCAGGAAGAAGACAAGGATGTCCATTTTCACCACTTTTATTCAACATAATACTGGACATCCTAGCTATAGCAATCGTAATAGAAAAAGAAATAAAAGCCATCAAATTGAAAGGGGAAGAAATAAAACTGTCATTATTCATAGATGACATGATACTATCTATAGAGTACCTTAAAGATTCCACCAAAAACTCCTAGAACTAATAAATGAATTCAGTAAAATAGTAGGATATAAAATTAATATTCAGAAATCAGTATACATCAATAACAAACTACCAGAAAGAGAAATTAAGAAAAAATTCTATCTTCACTTTCATCAAAAAGAATAAAATTTCTAGGAATAAATTTAACCAAGGAGTTAAATGACCTGTACTCAAAAAACTATAAGACATTGAAGAAAGAAACTGAAGATACAAATAAATGGAAGTATATACTGTGCTCATTGATAGGAAGAATTAATATCATTAAAATGCACATACTACTAAAACAATCTATAGATTTAATGCAATCCCTATCAAGATTCCAATTAAATTTTGTACAGAACTAGAACAAATGGTCCTAAAACTTATATGGAACTACAAAAGACCCCAAATAGCCAAAGCAATCTTGAGAAAGAAGAACAAAGTTGGAGTGATCATACTACCTGACATGAAACTATATTTCAAGGTTATATATTTGTACCAGCATGGTACTGGAATAAAACAGACATAAGATGCTCAATATTCCTAAGTATTAGGGAAATACAAATGAAAACCACAATGAGATGTCACTTCACACCCGTCAGAACGGCTGTTATCAATAAACCAACAAATAACAAGTGCTGACAAAGATGTGGAGAAAAGGGAATCCTGGTGCGCTGTTGGTGGGAATGCAGACTGGTGCAGCCACTGCGGATAAGTGTACGAAGTTTCTTCAAAAGATTAAAAATAGAACTCTAATACAACCTAGAAATTCCACTTCTGGATGTTTATACCCAAATTCAAAAACAGTGATTCAGAAAGATATACGCACCTCTGTGTTCATTGCAGCATTGTTTACAATAGCCAAGATATGACAGGACCCTAAGTGTCCACTGACAGATGAGTGGATAAAGAAGAGTGGTACATATACATAATGGAGTATTACTCAGCCACATAAAAGAATAAAATCTTGCCATTTGCAACATGGGTGGACCGAAGAGGCATCATGCTAAGTGAAATAAGTCAGAGAGATGAATGCCGTAGGATTTCACTTACATGTAGAAACTAAAAAGCAAAAGAAAGAACTAAAACAAGAACAGACTCATAGCTAAAGAGAACAAATTGCTGGTTGCCAGATGTGAGGGAGTTTGGTGGGGAGGGGGATGAAAAAGGTAAAGGGATTAAGAAGTATAAATTATCCCCCCAAAGCCATGAGGATGTAAAGTACAACTTAGGGAACACAGCCAATAATGCTGTAATGATTATCTATGGTGTCAGAAGGGGTGACTTATTGGGGTGATCACTTAGTAAGTTATACAAATGTGTAGTCACTATGTTGTACATTTGATACTAACATAATTGTATGTCAATTGTAATAAAAAAATAAATAAAAATTAAAGCAATAGGAAGGTGTAGGACTGCTGGGCAGTTAGGGAATCTTTCGCTTTTGCCAAGTAGCTTCTGACACTTTTGATCTTAAAGAAGGGTTGACTTGGTTCCAGTTTTGGCTGTTATTGGGAGGAGAGAAGAGAATAGTCTGCTTAAGAGAGAGAATGCCGTGGGCACTAGAGACTGGGGCAAGATGTGTCCTGTAGTAGTCTAAGCCTCCTCTGAGAGTCCCCTCAAATACTGGCCAAAATATTGGTCACAATGGCTGGGAATGGCGCTCTGTTTCCTATTTGAATTTCTAAGTACAGGGACGTCTTACAGAAACAGACGCTTGGATCCCACTCCTGATTTAGTTGCTCTGGAGTCACACTGAGGAGTCAATATTCTTTTAATTGTTTATGCTATTATTGTGGTCCCCACTTTTCCCCCCTTCGCTCATTTCCACCCAGCCCCCACTCTCAGGCAACCCCCATACCATTGTCCATGCCCACGGGTCATGCAGACATGTTCTTTGGCTAATTCCTTCACCATCCATTTCTATTTTGTTCATTAGTTCCATGTATAGGTGATATTATAGGTTATTTGTCTTTCACTAACTGGCTTATTTCACTTAGGAAAATGGTCTCCAGGTCCATCCATGCTGTCACAAAAGGCACCCTATTTTATAGCTGAGTAGTATCTTATTTTACATCTGAGTAGTATTTCGTTGTGTAAATGTCCCACAGCTTTTTTTTTTTTTATCCACTCATCTATTCAGGGACACTTGGGATGTTTTCAAATCTTGGGTACTGCAAATAATGCTGCTATGAACACAGGGGTGCATATTATTTTGAATCGGTATTTTGGGATTCTTAGAATATATTCCCAGAAGTAAAATCACCAGGTCAAAAGGCAGTTATGTTTTTAGTTTTTAAGAAACCCCATACTGTTTTCCAAGTGGCTGCACCGTCTGCATTCCTACTAGTGTTGCACTAGGGTTCCCTTTTCTTCCACATCTTCACCAGCACTTGTTCATTGATTTATTGATGGTAACCATTCTGACAGGTGTGAGATGGTATCTCATTGTGGTTTTAACTCGCATCTCTCTGGTGACTAGTGATGTTAAGCATTTTTTCTTATGTGTGCAGGCCATCTGCATGTCTTCTTTGGAGAAGTATCTATTTAGGTCCTTCGCCCATTTTTTAAAAAATTTATTTTAATTGTTGTTCAAGTACAGTTTTCTGTCTTTTACTCCCATCCCAGCCCACCTACCCATCCCTCCCCACCTCCTTCCCATTTCCACTCCCCCTAGTTTTTGTCCATGTGTCCTTTATATTTGTTCCTATAAATTGGATTGTCTTCCTGGTGTTGAGTTGTGTAAGTTCTTTATATATTTTGGAAATTAAACCCTTGTCCAATGTATCATTGGCATATATGTTCTCCCATAAAGTGGGTTCCTTTTTCATTTTGATGGTTTATTTAGCTGTGCAGAAGCTTTTAAATTTGATGTAGTCCCATTTGTTTATTTTTTCTTTGTTTCCTTTGTCCTAGAAGATATATCACCAAAAACATGGCTACACAAGATATCTGAGATTTTGCTACCTATATTTTCTTCTAGGACTTTTATGGTTTTGCTACTTACATTTAAGTCTTTTTCCACTTTGAGTTTATTCTTGTGTGTGGTGTAAGTTACTGATCTAGAAAATAATACTCTTGTTTCCACATAATTCTGATGTATAGTCAGGTTTGGGAACTACTGTCTTAATCACATTTTTTTTGTTTTTACATCTGAGGAAACTGAGGCCAGGATGTTTAATGACTTTCCCCAAGTACCACAAAGCTCTTTTGTAGCATAGTTGAGGGTAGAAGGGAACTGTCTTGAGCCAGCAGGGTGAAATTCTCACAGATACACATGCCTCTTCCCTTTTAACAATCACCCAGCAGAGTCTACCATGTAGGGGCAAACGGGACTAAAAGGAACCATCTAAATTTTCAATGACTTAGTCTCAGATAAGCGTGCCTCTCTCTAAGGCCTGAGGATGACAGTCCATGTGAGTGTTGGGTTATGATTTAGTGGACCTTGACGTCTGTGTCCTGGGTACCAGCTGGCCTCCATGTGCTTCATGTCAGTTTCTAGGCCCCCTTCCAGTTTTTCCAGAACTGCTGACCCAATGTGTGAAGGCAGATGGTAAGAACTTTTCTGAACAGAGTAGCACTTTTCTTTGTTTTTTTTTTTTTTTAAATCCACACAACCCTGAGAATCAAATGACTACTTTTGTTTTCAAAGAAAATTCATATGGAATATGCACTTTCGACATAAAATATAAAGTAAAATATACACAGGCTAGCCCTGGCTGCTGGGTTGAGTGCTGGCCTGAGAACCACAGGATTGCTAGTTCAATTCCCAATCAGGGCACATGCCTGGATTGCAGGCCAGGTCCTCACTTGGGGGCATGCAAGAAGCAGCCGATCAATGTTTCTCTCCCTCTTTTTCCCCACTTGCTCTCTATCTAAACAATAACTAAAATCTTTTAAAAAATGTGCATGGTCTACACAATTGCCAGCTGCAATCATCCATCCATCTGGGCCTTCTGTCTACTGCCATGTGTTTCACAGGCAGAATGATGGTTCAGCACGTCCAGCTGCAGCCCCTCATTACAGCCATCTCTGTGGGCACTGGCCCAGAAAAGCCCCAGATGCTGGGACAAGTTATTTTGCCCAGCCACCAGTCCCTTCTCCCTCCAGTCCTTCTCTCAGCTGCCAGAGCATCTTCGTGGACAGCCAATCAGGCCAGTCCTCCTCCTAAAAACTTCTGTGGGCTCCAGTTGCCCCTAGTGTGAAACCCACCCTCTTTCCTTCCAACCCTGCCCCTCCTGCATGGAAATGCAGCTGGTCCACCCAGGGCCCTGCCCAACCAACAGCCGCGCCCCAGCAGCATGGGGCATTTGTGACTCTGCCTCTGTATTTTTAATTGTTCAACTCTGAAAAGCCTACCTTTAGTGCAAAAAGACTGGCCTGTCTGGCACAGAAAATACAATGTACAAGATGCTCTTTTCACCCTTGGATTCTGCTCCCAGATCCCCAGCACCCTGTGTCAGGCATGACTTGACTTTTTCAATATTTATCTCTCTCCAACCAGACTGCCAGCCTTCTGGTAACTGAAGGTTGTGTTGTTATCTTCATACCTAGCAAGGCTCTGACTCAAAGAGGTATTAGAGTAGTTAGTGGTTCTGTAACCAGGCAGCATGGGGTCTGGCTGCTTGTCACCTTATATACACATACTATGAAGATTTGTGAGGAAGAAAACAGGTTTTGTTTTTAACAGGAAGCCTGATTTGAGAGGGCTGGAAACATTCTGAGCCAACTTCATTTGCAAAGTACCAGAAACCAGCCACTGTCAGGAAGGTTAAAGTCCAAAACCAAACCGAGAAGTTCCCCATTATTACTTATCTGTCCTTTTGGAGTTTAAGTCGGCTACACAAAGAGGGCTCTGTCCTCCCTGGGGTGCACACGTGTGGGTTTCAGAGTAGTGGTGTTCTCCCAGCAGCTCCGTCTCTCAGAGTCTGGGGTGCGGGGCCAGATCACTCCAGACAACCTTGCAAGGGAAGCTCCGTTCAGGAGGAACTTTCCAGCTCATGCCTCTGTGTCCTGCTTTTAGTGCAGTCTCCATGCGCTGCTCTCTGGGTGAGAGAGTGGAAGCAGTCCAGGACTCGTGTGCCATGCTTACTGGGTTCTGGAGTCTTAGAGGCTAGAGGCTGGAGTCTGACAAGGCACGCATCTCAGGATGGGGCCCTGCCTCCATGTCCAAGCATGTGGGGCCCCAGACTCAAGTGCTTCCAGTATCTGCCAGTCCCACCAGAATGTTGGCAGTGATGGCGGGAACTGCCATTGTGGGGATCCCACTGGGGGAACTGGAGGGACATGTGGGTGGTGGGAGGTCCTGGCCCCCTGGCCGCCCTGGAACCATCATTGACAGGCCCATGTGCTGGCATCTACCAGGCAGGTTGGGGGCAGGCACTTCAGCTTTCGGTCTAGGAAAGGGGCTTGGGGCCTACAAGGCCTTTCTGGAGGCGAGGGCTGGGAGCAGCCTCTGAGGCCTCTGTGTGGGAGAGGGGCACGAGGCCTGCTGCCCCACCATGCTTCTGAAGCCCAATGGTCAGAGCCTCCTCCTCCAGAGTTTGGAGCTCGTTGTGCTCCAGGCCAGCCATGGAGTGCTCAGAGAGGGACTCCTGAAACGTTTCCAGGGCACCTGGTCCCCAAGGCCCCAGGAACTCCAGCCCCCTTTTGCTGGGAAGGAGGGGAGAATCCAAGAGAGCATGTTTCCAATGTTCTCCTTTTAAAGACTCTCCTGGAATCCCTGGCATGGCCCACCTGCAACGCCCTGGTTGCCATGGCAACACACGCTGGTTTGGCAGCCACAGTACAACTGGGGCTCCTGTGCTTTCCCTGCGGGTTCCCAATCCCTCCCCCATTCCTGAGGTGGAGGAGGGAGAGGGTGTTCCCCCACCCCCATTATGGTTCTGTTAAAGACTATGTAGTATTTCATTGCCTGCATAACCAAGGGTTTATTTATCCATTCCCAGCTGATGGACTTTGCATTCGTCATCTTGGGCTGCCATGACAAAGCATCACAGATGGTGGGACTTAAACAACAGAAATGTATTGCCTCACAGTAATGGAAGCTAGAAGTCAGAGATAGCAAGGTATCCACAGGGCTAGTTTCTTCTGAGGCCTCTCTGCTTGGCTTACAGTTGGCTGTCTTTTCCCTGTGTCTTCATGTGGTCTTCCCTCTGCACATGTTTGTGTCTTGATCTTTTCTTATGAGGTCACCAGTCATACTGGATTAGGGCCCACCCCACTGGTTTCATTTCAACCTAATTATCTTTTTAAAGACTTGGTTTCCAAATACAGTCATGTTCTGAGGAACGAGGGGGTTAAAACTTCAACATGAGCATTTTGGGAGGACAAGTCAGCCCATAACAGGCTGTTAGATGGTTCTGTTTCTGGGACAATAAATTATGCTGCAGCGAACGTCCTTTTGTATTTCTCTGTGCGCACATGGGGCAGCAGGGTAGACATGGGGAAGCAGGTCTACGGGATTCTATGTAGAGACACGGGCTTCAGCTCACCCAGGTGATGTTGTTCTCTCTGAGGTTATAGGGGTGGTCCCTGGCCCTGCACTGTATAGGTACATACTTTTTACAGAAGTCCTGTCTTTCCTATGGATCGATATTTTTCTTTTTGTTTAACTTTACAGTGCGGGCAGGTCCCCATGTTGTCACATCTTCCATCCCTTTGTTGCCTGCTCCAAGGAGTGAAAACCAGGGAGGCATTGGGGAAGCCATAAGGGGGGTTGGTTTGAACATGGTCTAGTACTTTATTTAATTTTTTAAAGGTAGATAAATTGCTAGGTTTAGGTTTTTAAATTATTGCTAGTAAGAAATTACTTTGACATATCTCACAAATCCATCAGAACATGGAGGCTCACTCCTGCTTCTCTGAGCCATTAACCTGCTGCCTGCTAAGTGACTTTATTTAGGCTCTCAGGGCATATTTGTATAGGAAATATGGGCCTTTAAAGCAAAGCAGCTTTTTTGGTCTATAATGTTGAATGAGCTGAAAACCTACCAAGCAGCTTCTTTCTATAACAGAATGAGTTCACTGCCTCCTCAGGCTTGCCAGACCTGAATTACCATTAATGAAGAATATTTAACCCAATGTCAATAAAAAAGATTAGGAGAAAGAATCTCAGTAGAGAACACTAATAAAGTACCTAAAACATTAATGCTTTCTAGGACCTTTAAAAATCTGCCATTGACTTCTGGTCAAGACAGAGGCATAGGTAGGCATACTTTGCCTCCTTGAACAACCATAAGAAGGATTACAATTAACCTCAAAGCAAAAGGTACCCAGAACTGCCAGAAGATCAAACTGTATGGAAGTCTGACAACCAAGGGTTTAAACAAGGTATATTCGTCCAGACAGGTAGGAGGGGAGGAGCTGGGGAGCTGGGGCAGAGAGGTTGTGGTGTAGCAGCAGTGAGGCAGTGGTGGTGAGGTGATGGTGGCAGTGGCTGCCAGAACGAGTGGTCCCACATTTACGTGTCATGGATAAAAATTGGAAGGGTTACCTTAGGAACCATCAATCCCAGCCCCAGGCCAGACTGTGCAGCCCAGGGTTCCAGTGCCGGAAAAATAAAACCTCACAATTTCTGTCTGTAAAAACCAGTGGGAGTTGGGGCAGTGGAAGAAACTGCTGGCCTCTCAGGAGAGTCCATTTAAAGGGCCTGCATAGTCTTAGCATGTACGCAGACCTACCCACTCTGGGAACCGCCACGTGGGCAGCAGCTAGAGGGGCGCCAGTTGCATATGGGAAGAGGGTGAAGTGACTGGAAATGGGGAAAGGGTCAAGCAAGCCTTCAGCAGCCAAGCAGCAGCATGGTCCCCTGTCTCCACCCTCCCCCCCTACAGAGAGCCACAAAGCAGTGAAGCAGTTTGACTTGCCCTGGCAAATACCTAAGTCTCTGCCCCATAAAACTTAACAGGTGTGCCAAGACAGGGAGTCAAAGCAACTCAACCTAACACACAGGAACAAACACATGGAAGCTGCCAAATCAAAGAGACAAAGAAATATGGCCCCGATGAAAGAGCAGAACAAGAACCCAGAAAAAGAACTAAACAAAATAGAGATAGCCAACCTATCAGATGCAGTGATAAGGATACTTTGGTGATAAGGATACTCAGAGAAGTCACTGAGTACAGCAAAAGCATAAGAGAAGAAATGAAGGCTACACTAAGTAAAATAAAGAAAAATCCACAGGGAACCAACAGGAAAGGGAAGGAAGCTGGGGTTCAAGTCAATGATTTGGAATATAAGGAAGAAATAAACATCAAATAGAACAGAATGAAGAAACAAGAATTCAAAAAAACAAGGAGAGAATAAGAACACTCTAGATATCTCCAAACATGCCAACATGTGGATCATAGGGGTGCCAGAAGGAGAAAAGGAAGAGGTAGAAATTGAAAACTTATTTGAAAAAATAATGAAAGAAAACACCCCTAATTTGGTGAAGGAAATAGACACACAACTCCAGGAAGCATAGAGAATCCCAAACAAGTTGGATCCAAAGAGGACCACACCAAGACACAACGTAATTAAAATGCCAAAGGTTAAGATAAAGAGAGAATCTTCAAAGTAGCAAGAGAAGAGCAGAGAGTGACCTACAAAGAAGTTCTCACGAGACTATTAGCTGATTTCTCACAAGAAACCTTGCAGGCAAGAAGGGACTGGCAAGAAGTATTCAAAGTGATGAAAAGCAAAGACCTACAACCTAGATTACTCTGCCCAGCAAAGCTATCATTTAGAATGGAAGGGCAGATAAAGTGCTTCCCCAACAAGGTAAAGCTAAAGGAGTTCATCATCACCAAGCACTTATTACATGAAATGTTAAAGGGACTTATCTAAGAAAAAGTAGGTCAAAACAATGAACATTAAAGTGAAACAAACTCACAACTATCAACAACTGACCTAAAAACAAAAACAAACCAAGCAAACAATCAGAACAGAATTGTAGAAATGGAGATCACATGGTGAGGGATCAGCTGAAAGGGGGCTTGGGAGAATGGGGAAAAGGTAGAAGAATTAAGAAACATAATCTTTAGATAGAAAACAGACATGGGGAGGTTAATAATAGTATAGGAAATAGAGAAGTCAAAGAACTTACATGCATGACCCATGCACATGAATAAAGGCAGGGGGATTGCTGGAGGAAATGGGGGTACCGGATGGAGGAGGGCAAAGGGGGGGAAATTGGGACAACTGTAAGCAGCATAATCAATTAAATATACTTAAAATAAATAAAATCTTTTAAAACATCTGTCATTCACTAGCATATTTTGCATTAGTAGAACTCGTGAACAAAGTATTTAAATTAAAATAAATTTAAGTTTTGATCAATATTAAATAAAGTTGAAGTTGAAATATCGAACCTGGCTAACATTATTCTGGTGTTTGTAAAACTGGCAAAAACTTGAAATAATCATTTGCAAACTGGATTCTAATTATACATAAAAAACCAAAAACAAACAAAACAATAAGCATAGGAGAGTTCTGAAGACAATTATGTATGTTATGTATGTACACGTATTAAACGCATGTATAACAAACTCACTACAGCCATTTGAACTTCAGTCCTGGTGAGAGAAAGTGTGAGAAATACTTCTAGAAGAAAGCACAATTTAAACTCCAATGTGCTACCTTTTTAAATGTTGAATCGCTGTTTCTATGACTGGAACAGTGAGGGCAGTAGAATTACAAGGAAGTGCTGAGGGGAGCTTTGCAACTGAGCAGGTTAAGGGCTCAGTGCAAGGTCTCTAGCCTTGTCTTTGTTTTTGCTGAGTCGCCTGGGAACCCCTTGCCTCTGGGACTTCTTGGTTAATGTTTCCCACCACTAGAGCATTAAGTCTCATGATTTATTTAAAGTCCACGTTTTGCAGTATCTCTTGAAGTAGATTTAAGAGAAAATAAAGAATCAGTCATAAGACAGTAGAAGTGACCTTTTTAAATTATAAGTGATAAATCATGTATCACAGTCCAGTTCTAAAATTCCACATTTGAATGTGGTTTTCTGAATTGGTGTAAGGTAGCGACATCTTGTGGACACTTCTGGTAACTGCAGGTAACTCCTATTGCATTACAAAGCCAACCATTCATTCATTTGTTCTTCTAACACTCCTTTCTCCCTTCCTTCCTTTCTCCCTTCCTTCCTTTCTCCCTTCCTTCCTTTCTCTCTCCCTCCCTCCCTCTCCCTTCCTTCCTTTCTTCTTTCCTTCCTTCCTTCCCTCCCTCCCTCTCTCTCCCCCTTTCCCACTCTGAATACTTTGCATTTGCCACTTTAATCTCTCTGGTGTTCCTTTTAAATAGTAAACGATGGTCTGTTGGAATAAGGGCAGATTTTGGTGATTGTGTTACTTTTGAGTCAAATACTGCCCTGTCATCTCTCCACCTCTGAAAAACTAAAATAGGCGGGAATATATGGCTGTAAAGGAGCATAGATTTGGAGACAAAAAAGCTTTAATGCTTGTTTCTGTTTCTTACTTGCTGTGTGACCATGGACAAAGTGAACCAACTCTCTGAGTACAATTTTCCTCTTAGGCAGAACAATAGCAATACATACTGGTCAGAACTGTAGAGGTTAAAGAGAAGTTAAACCATAATTGAGCTGTTAAGCTGATAGATTTCTGAAATGATAGTATAGTAGAAACAATTAAGTCATTGTGATCTGAGGCCATATAAGCTCTTTAGTTATCGATTCTGTCGTCTGTAAAAAGTGTGTATAGTACAAGCTGACCAGCAAGGTTGCTTCTCGTTTTAACATTTTATGTTTGATATTTTCCTTCACGCTCTTACGAGCCTCTCTACATCTAGCAGGGAGCTCCTAGCCAGGGGCTGTGCCAGCGTAAGCTCACTTACGTTTTGGCTTACAACTTCGAGCAACTGTTTTATTTCCTGGGTAATAAGTTCTGAGTGATTGCTTTCTCAAAGAAAGTACAGGCATTTTATACGTTATCTGTTATCGCTGGCAGTTCATTGTCATAGCTGGGATAGTTCGGCAAGTTCTAAATTTAGGAAGAAAAGGTAAACATTTTGGCAAATACTTAAAGCTCCCCCATGTGTCCGACAGGCACAGTGAATACTGTTTACACACGCAAGTCATCCGCCCTCTTCTGGCCCAGGATGAACAGGGCGAGCCACACGGTAAGTTAATCTTTCCTTCTAAGTCTCCCTTCTCAGTTCATTTGCTTCTTCACAAAATAACGCACTCCAATAAAACTCACAAGCTGAGTTAATGTCTCACTGTCATAGGAAAAAATATTAGAAAGCAACATGTCTTTTAGACGAATTTATTCTTCCCTTCCTCCCTTCTCCTTTTACTTTCTTGTGATTAGTTTTCTAAACATTACAATAGTTTCAGTCCCCCATGAAAAGAGGTGGCATTCTGTTTTATCCCACATTTTATTTGCAATTCACAGTTCATTAATCTCATTCCCAGTCTCTCCCCTGCTTTCCAAAGGAAAAGGCAAAGTTAGTGGAGCTAGACATTGCTGTCCACTTTTAGGGTCGAATCTGGCGGCCTGAAGAAGCTGAGTGGTGCTCCTTTGGACACACACTGAGTGAGCGATGGCTTCGGTCCTGGAACCCTGGGCAGCCCCTGCGGCTTATAGGTCTGGTATCTCCAAACTGTGTAAGCTCATTTCAAGAGGTATATCTAAAACTCTTATTGCTATTAGTTTGAATAAATTGTAGTTAGAATTTGGTTTTAAAGCCTTGTTAATCCCTGAATGAGGGAGGACCCATTTAGAAAGACTGAAAGGTCAACAGATGGTTTGGGTTGTGTCTTCCAAGAAGCAGACCCTGAGCTTGGGATTTAATTTTAAGTAACAGTGGTTTTTTGGGGAAAGGGATGCCAAGAAGAATTTAGAGTGGGGGGAGTGGCACAGGGAGGTGATGGATACTAATACAAAGTATATTACTTAGTAGACTACCTCAGTGGGCAATGGGGGCTCAGTCTGCTGAGGACCCCTGGGAGACAGGTTACAGCGCAGGCCAGGGTCATCCCACCTGAAAGAAGAGGAGCTGGACCAACTCCAATTTGTCTTTGAGACAACTCCGCAGCACCACTGAGTCCTGCAAGCAGGCCCCAGGCAGAGTGATGGTGAGAAGCTGCTGCATGCCCCAGAAGGGCGAGTGCTGAGGTATGCAGGCAGGTACTGACCGTGTTCCCTTCACAGATACTCCTGCTCTTCCATGTCCATGACGATGGTGAATCACCTGTCTAGTACAAGCAACATGCTGAAGAGGAGACACAAAATAAATAGAAGGACCTTAAAAATAGATTTAAATATAGGGGAAATTTTACCCTTTGCAACCGTGTGGAGGGACCTGGAGAACATTATGCTAAGTGAAATAAGCCAGTCAGAGAAAGACAAATACCATATGAGTTCACTCATATGTGGAATCTAGTGAACAAACTGAGCTAACAAGCAAAACAGAAACAGACTCAGATGGAGAAAGATGACAGCTAGTGGCAGTGGGGAGGTTAGGGGTGGAGGGATTGAGCAAAAAGGAAAAAGGACTCATGGATATGGATAACAGTGTGGTGATTGCTGGGGGGAGGGAGGTACAAGGGGACTAAATGGAAAATGTAATAAAGATTATGTACTAAAAAATAAAGAGAGTCTATACCAATGAGAGTAGGCTAATTGAAAATACATACATACCTGAAACAATACACTGTAAGACAGCTTATTGTCAAGAGTCAAAATGAGTAAGAGCTCAGAGAGGTAACAATTGGGAAGCCTTGCTAAGGAAGAACTCCAAGGGCTGACAGGATTCAGGAAGGGGGAGTGAGGACTGAAGGTGGGGTTGAATGAAAATATAGGGAAGTGTGCACACCTTTTTCATCTGTCCTCTAGAAAATGGGAAGTCGAAAGTCCCTCCCCTTTTATATCAAATTAATATATGCATATAACTTAAAAGACATAGTTTAAAGGCTCATGATGAATATAAATAGAAGTAGATCTACTACTGTTTTTAAAGTAAGTGATAAAATATAGGCTTATGTAGACAGAGCTACATAGATACTACTATGACTAATAAAACAGATTGGTGAGGTAAAGGCCTGTTTAAATTTCATAGCCTTAAATTTATGTATTTTGTAGCACAAGACTTGAAAATAAACAAGCTAAGTATTCATCTCAAGAATTTAGAATAAGAAAAGCTAATTAAATTTTCTCAAAACAGAAAGAAGGACTTAGTAAAGGTAAGAGAAAAGAATTAATGAAGTAGAACACAATCAAGAAAGAAGATCAATAAAGCTAAAATTGGTTCTTGCAAGGGACTAATACAATTCAAAAACTCCAGGATATGCTGAATAAAAGAAAATAGGTAGAGAACACAAATAACTAATACCAGGAATAGTAAGGAGACATCACTATAGAGCCTGCTGCAAACATTTAAAAGATTATAAGTATATTACGAGCAGCTGTAAACAGTGTTTGGTAAGTTATCTGAAATTGATACATTTGTCAAAAATGTCAGAGGTGACTGACCGAAACTGACATAAGAAGAAATAGAAAAATTAGAATAATATTATAAGTATTAAGTAAATTGGATCTAGAATTGTGTTATGACCTTCCCATACAATAAATTTCAGGCTTAGAAGTCTCACTGATGAATCCTCCCAAACATTTAAGAGAAAATTAATGCTAAACTTTTACATTTTCAGAGAATAGGAAGAACAACCAAAAATAAAAAATAAAAAGATTACCTCAATGCCTAAAAAAATTTAATGCTATAACATAACAAACCTTATAAGGAAAACTACAGTTAAATCTACTCGAAAACCTAAACAAAATATTAACTAAATGAATTGAGCAATATGTAAAAAAATAACAAATGTTGCTTAGATCGCTTTATTTGAGGAATGCCGACTTGGTATAGTATTCGAAAGCCAATCAGTATAATTAACATGCTTATAAAATAAAGAAAAATAATGATGCTTTTAACAGATGCATTCAAACCAAGTGGAAACATTTATTTTTTTCTTCATTATTTTAAAATGTCTTGGTAATACCACACAAATACAAAGGATCATAAGATATGATCAACAAATTTGACATCAAAAACAAATGAAAAATTTTCTAGGAATATACAACCTTGCAAGACTAAACCATGAAAAAATAGAAATTCTGAACAGACTGGTGACTACTAAGGAGATTGAACTAGTAATCAGAAACCTCCTAACAACAAACGTCCAGGAGAGTATACTTTCATTGGTGAATTCTACCAAAAATTTAAAGAAAAATTAATACCAATATTTCAAAAACGATTAAAAAATACAACCAAAAACAGAAGAGGAGAGAACACTTCTAAATGCATTTATAAGGGTGACATTGTCCTGATACAAAAACCAGAAAAGGAAGCTATAAGAAAAGAAAAATAGAGGCCAAATTCCTTATGAACATAAATGCAAAGATCCTCAACAAAATTTTAGCAAATGAAATTCAACAATAAATTTAAATGATGATACACTATGATCAAGTGAAATTTATTCCAAAGAGGCAAGTATACTATAACATCTGCAAAACAATACACTACATTAAAAAAAATAAAGTCATATGTCATATCAAATTCAGAAAAAGCATTTGACAAAATTCAACATCCATTTATAATAAAAACTCTCAATATAGTGGAAATAGAGGGAACATACCTCAATATAATAAAGGCCATATGTAACAAACTCACAGCTAACATCATACTCAATGGTGAAAATTTAAAGGATTTTCCTTAAGATCAGAAACAAGACAGGGATTTCCACTTTCACCACTTATTCAACATAGTATTGAAGTCCTAGCCATAGCAATCAGACAAGAAAAAAAAGGCATTTGAGTTAGAAAAGAAGAAAAACTATCATTATTTGTGGGTAACCTGATACTATAGAGATCTCTAAAGATTATAGCAAAAACTATTAGAAATAATAAATAAATTTAATTATGTAGCAGCATACAAAATATTCAGAAATCAGTTGCAGTTTATACAATTCATCAATAACAAAACTATCAGATAGACAAATGAAGAAAATGATCCCATTTTCAATTACATTAAAAAGAATAAAAGACCTAGGAATTAACCTAACCAAGGATGTAGAAGACCTGTACATGGAAAACTATAAAACACTGAAGAAATAAGTTGAAGAAGAGACCAATAAATGGAGGCATATACCACGTTCATGGATAGGAAGAATTAACATCATTAAAATGTCCATACTACCCAAAGCAATCTATAGATTTAATGCAATTCCTATCAAGATTCCAATGATGTATTTCATAGAATATTTCAAAAATTTATATGGAACCACTGAAGGCCCTGTATAGCAACAGTGGTCCTGAGAAAGAAGGACAAAGTTGGAGAAATCACACTACCTAATACCAAACTATACTACAAGGATATAGTAATCAAAACAGCCTGGTACTGGCATAAAAACAGACACATAGATCAATGGAAGAGAATAGAGAGCACAGAAATAAACCCATGCCTACATGGTCATTTAATCTATATATAAAAAATGCCATAAAGATAGTTGGCATTACTAATCATCAGAGAAATGCAAATGAAAACCACAATAAAAATATCACCTTATACCTATCAGAATGGCCATCATCAATAAGTCAACAAACAAATATTAGCAAGGATGTGGAGAAAAGAGAAACCTCATATGTTGTTGGCAGGATTTCAAATTGGTGCAGCTTCATGGAAAACAGTATGGAGGTTTCCTGACAAAAATAGACCTACCTAATGACTCAGCAATCCTACTACTGGGTATTTATCTGAAGATATCCAAAACACTAATATGGAAAGATGTATGCATCCTTATTTCATTGCAACTTTATCTACAGTAACCATGTTATGGAAGCAACCTAAGTGCCCATCAATAGATGAATGAATAAAGAAGTGGTACACGTATGCAATGGAATATTATTTGGCTATAAAAAAGAACAAATTCTTACCATTTGTGAGAACATGGGTGGACTTAGAGGGTATTATGCTAAATGAAATAAGTCAGACAGAGAAAGACAAATGCCATATGATTTCACTTATATGTAGAATCTAAAAAACAAAATAGATAAACTCATAGGTACAGAGAACAAAAGTAATGGTTGTCAGATGGGAGGGGTGTAAGGGACTGAGTGAGAAAGTGAGGGGATTAAATACAAATTGGCAGTTACAGAGTAGTCACAGGGATGTAAAGTACAGCATAGGGAATACAATCAGTGATGTAATAACTCTGTATTATGTCAGGTGGGTGCTAGATTTATTGGAGGATCGCTTTATAAGTTATATAAATGTCTAACCACTATGTTGTACACATAAAACTAATGTAATTTTGAATGTCAACTATAATTGAATAAAAAATGAAACTAATATTAGTAAGTTTGGGAATCTAACACATTGCATGGGGACTATAGCTAATAATACTGTATCATATACTTGGATGTTGCTAAGACAGCAGATCTTAAATGTTCTCACTGCAGAAAAAAAAATGTAACTATGTGACTCCATGGAGGTATTAACTAATACTGTGCTGGTAATTATTTTGTAATTTATAAATGAATCAAATCAACAATTTGACACAAACTTATATAATGTTACATGTCAATTACAATACATCTTAATAAAGTTGGGCAAAAGTGTAGGGCTGTTTTCCAAATAAAATAATAAAAAAAGGATATCTCCATAAAAAGTGTCTTGTCAAAAAAATCTCACAGGAGATAGTTGCTTGGCCAGCAAGGGTGTGGTGAGCTGAATAATTGCCACCTTCCCCACCATATCCCCCAAAAGTTGTTCATATTCTAACCCCCAGAAAGGTAAATGTGTTACAGGCAAAGGGAGATTAAGATTGTAAATGGAATTAAGGTTGCTGATCAATTGACCTTTGATAGGGAGATTATCCAGATCTGGGTAAACCCAATGTTATCACAAATGATTGCCATATAGAGAGAGAGCCACTGGCTATTGCTAACTTTAAGGGCAGAAGGGGCCAAGTGCTAACTGAAACCATCTGGACAGTATATGCGACTGAACTCAGTTAAGGTCTCTGTATAAACTTAAGATTCTGTGGTGCAGGCACTATGGAAAATAATATTGAGATTTCTCAAAAAATTAAAATGAAATTGCCTTATGACTCAGTGATTCCACTTCTGGGAATATATCCAAAGAAATGCAAAACACTAATTTGAAAAAACATTTGTGCCCATATGTTCATTGCAGTGTTATTTACAGTAGTCAAAATCTGGAAACAGCCCAAGTGCCCATCAGTAGGTGAGTGGTTAAAAAAGCTGTGGTATGTTTACATGATGGAATATTACTCAGCCATAAAAAAGAATGAAATTTTACTATTTGTGACACCATGGATGGACCTTGAGTGAAATCCATCAGAGAAGGACAAACACCAGGTGATTTCACTTATATGTGGAATCTAAAGAACAATATAAACAGCCAGCCAAAACAGAAACAGACTCATAGGTACAGAGAACAGACTGATGGTTGCCAGAGGGGCGGGGGTTGGGGGACTGGCTGTAAAAGGTTAAGGGATTGAGAAGTACAGATTGGCAGTTACAAAGTGGTCACAGTGAAGTAAGTACAGCTAGGAAATATAATCAATAATATTGTAATAACTATGTGTGGTGCCAGGTGGGTAGAAAACATTTCAGGGAACACTTTGCAAAGTATATGAGTATCTAACCACTACGCAGTACACCTGAAACTAATACAAAGTGATATTGCATGTAAACTATAATTGAAGAAGATATCAAAAATTAAAAAACAAGATTCTGGCATGTGGGCACAGAGATAAACTATTGTGGCCACTCAAGATGAACCTCCTATGTAAGTTCCCTTGCTCATTAAACCTGCCATATACCATATATGGCCTCTTCCTTCAGTCTCTCCTTGCCCTCTGTGTATCAGGGCCAGTTTCAGATTTCTCCCAGGAAGCTGCTAAGGTTACGAAGGAACACTGTCCTGGAACACTGCAGGAACCTCATAACTAATCCCTCTGCTTCCTTGCATCCTTACACCCTGTCCTACCCTACTCCATTCTCAAAACTGCTGGAGCAATGCCACCTAAACATAAGTTGGATCATGTTCTACCTTGAGTGGCTTTCTTTTCCCAACAACTGCTATATTCCAGCAACTAGAAAGGAGCCCAGGGCATAGTGGTTTGTTAGTGCATTCTGTGAATGAAGTAGACTCTATAGACTCCCCAAAGAAGGTATCACCAAAATGAAGAAAGTAAAAAATCACTAGAGTCATATGATTAAGAAATAGTTACTGATAAGCTTTTGATAAATATTCTTCCAGATAATACTCTAGGCATATATACATATGTGACAAGCTAGTAGTATTTTAGAATCATTATTGTTTGTTTTCCTTTTTATTTTATGAGTTCATGACCTTTATCCAGGTTGGCCCTAGATATTTCCCTGCATTGGGAGAATAAAGGATTTTATTTATTTATTTATTTATTTATTTATTTATTTATTTATTTATGTCACAGGAATAAAAAAATTGAAAAAAGTTTAGACTACATAGACTTAACAGACTTTTATAGAGCATACCATCCAAAAGCAATAGAACACATTTTCAAGTGCATATGAAATGTTGTCCAGGATAAATCATAAGATAATAAAATAAATTTTAGTAGTTTTATGAAATCATATCAAGTATCTTTGTTGACCACAATAGTATGACACTAAAATTAAATTATAGGAAGAAAATGGGAAAATTTGAAAATATGTGGAGATTAAACCACATCATCTTGAACAACCAATGGGTCAAAGAAGAAATCAAAAGGAAAATGAAAAGATATATTGAAACAAGTGAAAATGGAAATAGAACATACCCAAACTTGTGGGATGCAGCAAAAGCCATTCTAAGAGAAAAGTTTGTAGTGATAAATACTTACATTAAGATACAAGAAAGACCTCAAATAATATAACTTGACACCTCAAAGAGCTAGAAAGAGTACAGTAAACTAAGTCCAAGCTAGTAGAAGGAAGGTAATAAAGATCATAATGGGAATAGAAGAAATAGACTAACAAGATAATAGAAAAGATCAATAAAACTAAAAGCTGGTTTTTGAAAAAGCAAACAAAATAGCTAAACTTTTAGCCAGATTCACCAAGAGAGGACTTAAATATATTAAATTAGAAAGGACAGGGGAAGCATTACAAATAATACTGCAGAAACACAAAAGCTCATACAAGGTTACTATGAACAGTTATATGTCAACAAATTGGACAACCTAGAAAAAATGGATAAATTCCTTGAAACATACAACCTATCTACTGAATCATGAAAAAATATAATTTTTCCACAGAAAATATATAAAACAGATCGATTGATAGTTAAAAGATTAAATAAACCATCAAAAACCTAACAAACAAAAAGTTCAGGACCAGATGGCCTCACTAGTGAATTCTACCAACATTTAAAGAAAAATTAATACCAATTCTTCTTAAACTCTTCCAAAAAATAGAAAAGTAAGGAGTACTTCCAAATTCATTTTTACAAGGCCAGTATTAGCCTGATACCAAAACCAGACAAAGACATTCCAAGAAAATTATAGGACAACATTCATGATGAACACATGCAAAAATCCTCAGCAAAATATTACAAAACTTAATTCAACAATACATTAAAGGAATCATATACTAATACCGAGTTGTGTCTACCCAAGGATGCAAGGATGGTTTAAAATCTGCAAATCCATCAATATGATATATCATATTAACAAAATGAAAGATAACACATGACCATCTCAATAGATGCAAAATTTTTTTTTATAAACTTCAACATTCAATCATGATAAAAAAAAACCTCTCAACAAACTGGGTATATATAGATCATAGCTAAAAATAATAAAGGCCATATATTGAATAACAAGACCACAGTTAACATTATAACAGTGAAAATCTGAAAACTTTTCCTCTCATATCGGGAACAAGAACAAAATGTCCACTCTCACTACTTTTATTCAACAGAATATTGGGAGTCCTAGACAGAGCAATTAAGGAAGATATAAAATGCATCTAAATGAGAAAAGAAGTAAAACTGCCACTATTTTCAGATGATATAATATTATACATAGAAAACCCTAAAATCTCCACCAAAAATGTTAGAACTAATCAATAAATTCAGTAAAGTTGCATGATACAAAATCAGCATACAAAAATCAGTTGCATTACTATATACTAATAATAAACTATCAGAAAGAGACATTAAAAAAACAATCCCATTTACAATTTCACCAAAAGAATAAATTATTTACAAATAAATTTTACCAATAAAAGACTTACACACTGAAAACTCTAAGGCATTAGTGAAAGAAATTGAAGACACAAAAAATGGAAATATATTCTGTGCTCATGCATTAGAAGATTTAATAATGATAAAATGTCTGTACAATACAAAATGATCTGCAGATTAAATGCAATCACTATCAAAATTTCAATGGTGTTTTTCACAGAATGAGAACAAATAATCCTAAAGTTTGTATGGAGCCACAAGAGACCCCAAAATAGTCAAAGAAATTTGGATAAAGAGCAAAGCTGTAGGCATCCCACATCCTGATTTCAAACTATATTACAAAGTTATAGTAATTAAAACAGTATGGTATAGGCATAAAACAGACACATAGATAGAATAGAATAGAGATTCCACAAATAAACCCAGACGTATATGGTCAATTGGTTTACAACAAAGGACCCAAGCATATCCAATGAGGAAAGAACAAACTCTTCAAATGGTATTGGGAAACCTGGATAGCCATATACAAAAAATAAAACTGGATCACTATCTTATACCATACATAAAACTCAATTCAAAACTCATTGAAGAACTGAATGTAAGACCTGACATCATAAAACTCCTAGAAGAAAACATGGGGGTAAGATTCTTGACATTGGTCTTGTCAATGATTTTTTAAAAAAATTGACACCATAGCAACAGCAACTAAAACAAAATAAACAAGTGGGACTATATCAAACTAAAAAGCTTCTGTACAGAAAAGCAACTATCAAAGAATGAAAAGGCAAACTATGGAACGGGAGAAAATACTTATAAATCATATACCTGACAAGAGATTAATATCTAAAGTATATAAAGAACTCATAACAACTCAATAGAAAAACAAACAATCCAATTAAAAATGGGCAGAGGATCTGAACAGACATTTCTCCAAAAAAGACATATAAATGGCCAACAGGTTTATGAAAAGGTACTCAACCTCAGTGATCATTAAGGAATGCAAAACCATGATGAGATATCACCTCATACCTATAAGAATGGCCATTATAAAAAAAAAGACAAGAAATAATCAGGGCTGGTGACACTGTGGAGAAAAAGGAACCCTTGTACACTCATGGTGGAAATAAAATTGGTTCAGCCACTGTGGAAAGCAATATGCAGGCTCTTTAAAAAACTAAAAATAGAGCTATCACATGATTTAACAATTTCAAATCTGGATATTTATCCAAAGGAAATGAAATCAGTATCTTGAAAAGATATCTGCACCCCTATATTTATTTTAGCTTATAATACTTGTAATAGCTAAGACATGGAAACAATGTAAGTGTCCATCAGTGGATGAATGTATAAAGAAAATGTGATATATGTATATTTTGCCATACATAATGCGTACTTTTTTGCCCAAATTTTTGAGGGATAAATAAGGATATGCATTATACATGGGTAGTACTAATTCTGTGTTTATATACCATAAAATGAAAGATATTTTTCCTGGAATTTTGGGCCAAAGACATGGGTGTGTATTATACATGGGAGTGCATATACACAGCAAAATATGGTACATACATACACAATAATACAGAGTGGGGTTGGATCAAAAAACTTTAGTACATTTACACAATGGAATACTATGCAGTAGAAAGAAAGAAGGAGCTCCTACCCTTCATGACAGCATGGATAGATCTGGAGAGCATTATGCTAAGTGAAATAAGCCAGGTAGTGAAAGACAAATACCATATGATCTCACCTATAAGTGGAACCTAATCAACAAGACAAATGAGCAAAATAGAACCAGAGACTTGGAAATAAAGAAAAAACTGACAGTGAACAGAGGGGGTGGGAAAGAAGGGGAAGGGGGAAACCAAGGAACACAAACAGGGGACTCATACACATGGACAATGAGGGGGGACTGACTGTGTGAGTGGAGGGGAGAGGGGACAGGGGAGAGTATGGTGAAAAAGGCAGGACAACTGTAACTGAACAACAATAAAAAAAAAGAAAGAAAAAATACAGAATGCAGCAAAAGTAGATTTATAGTTGCTCATATGGAAAATTCAATAATTAATAAATAATAATATAAGAATAAACTCTATCTCACATACTCTCAACTGTGGGCTGCCCAGTGGGATATTATCCAGCCATAAAAAGAAGGAAATCCTACCATTTGTGACAACATGGATGGACCTTCAGAGCATTATGCTCAGTGAAATAAATTCAGACAAAGACAAGCTCTAGATGGTCTCACTTACATGTGCAATTGAAAATAATGTGAGCTCACACAGAGAACAGATTGGTGGACATTAGAGGCAGAGTGTGGTGAGGATGATGAAATAGTTCACCTATTTCATCAAAGTGAAACAAACTTTCAGTTATAAAAGAAATAAGTCATGGGATGTAATGTATTGCACAGAGACTACAGTTAAAATATTGTATTGTAAATTTGAAAGTTGCTAAGCAAGTAGATCATGAAAGTTCTTATCACAAGAAAAAACTAGGTGTGGTGATGGGTGTTACTAAATTTATTGTGGTAATCACTTTGGAATATATACATGTGTTGAATCATTATGTTGTATACCTAAAACTAATGTAATATTATATGTCATTATATCTCAATTAAAAATAAATTAAAAGAAGGAACACAAAGACAAGAACAAGACAATTTCCAGCTCCTGACATAAAAAATAGGTTATAGAGCTGGACAGTAAACAGTCTATTTTCTTAAGGAGAATTTTGCAAGAAACTTGCTTCCTTCTCTTTAATATAACCCAGAGTGGTCCCAGTTCATCACAAGCTTGGCACTTGTAGGTAAAAGAAGAGTATATTGTAGGGAAATTAAAAAAGAAGACTGCCTATTTTTCAGCCCTGGGTGATGGCAGGAAGGAATCTTAAGGGAGGAAAAAGGCAATTAAGACTCTGATTAGTTTGTCCTGATGTCTCTGGATCCAGGCCCTGAGACAAGGAGATATGTTTCATAAGGGAAGGTAAGATGGAAATCAGAAGGAGGCCTTTGTTCTGACTCCTTATTTATGACCCTGGGAAGGGCCCCCTCTCAGGAAGTTCTGACCCAGCCTGAATTCAGCAGTACCATCTTGAGGTAAACTCAGGCTGAGGAAGGCCTGAGGTTTGGTACCTGGGGCCTCTGAGTTCCTGTGTGTGGTGAACACAGGATGGAGGTCCAGTGGGCCTGCTTTGGGAGTTCTCTGAGGTGGGGTCCTGTGACTCAGTGGCTTTCATAAGTGGACCCCTGGGCCTGCAGGCTGGCTGGTGACTTCAGTGGCAATCTGGGGTCTGAGGCCTGTGAAACTCATGTCATCCCAGGAAGGAGCTCTGGCTTTAGGCAAGCTGAGGACAGGACTAGCAGCCGCCACCGTTAGTTTAGTGTCTGGGGGTACTGGGCAACAGTGCCCCAGACACCCGGACTCAAAAGACCATCAAAGACCTGTCTCATTCCTGCACCATGACACATAGCCCTCGGCTCCCACACCTGGGCACAACCTGGAGATGAGAAGTAGGCAAAGGGAGTACATTAGGATTTGCAGAGAAACAGAACCAACAGGAGATTATCTATCTATCTACCTACCCACCCACCTACCTACCTACCTACCTACCTACCTACCTACCATCTATTTATCATCTCAGCCTATTTTGGCTCCACTGATATATGTGATTATGGAGGCTGAGAAGTCCCAAGATCTACAGTCGGTTAGCCGGAGACCCAAGAAAGCCAAGGGTATCATCTGTCCCAGTCTGCAGGCAGGAAAAGACTGATGGCCTGAGCGAAGCCAGTCAGGCAAGAACTTTTAGTCCTGTTCAGGCCTTTGTTAGACTAGGTGAAGTCCGCCTGTGCTGGGGAGGGCACTCTGTTTTGCTCAGTCTATTGCTTAAAATGCCCTCACAGACATATCCGGGAAAATGTTCGACCCACTGTCTGGGCACCCTGTGGCCCAGTCCAGGCGACATGTAAAATTAATTGTCAGAGAGCCATCCAGAAACAGAAGTTTTCCTAAAAGAGACAGAGTATTGGCTAAAGGAACTGTTTATATGATCAGATTTGACTAAATTTAATCAAAACTGGAGATTTAGTGATTTTCCCCCCATTTTTCCCACTAACTGCTAAATGGGAGAGTATGAAAAGGAATAGATGAGCTCCAATAAAAAGTTGTATTTTCTTTGCATATTCAGCCACAGATAAAGATATACTATGTGGGATCATGCCACAGCTGTTCTGTAATCTGTTTTCCCCACATACACCCTAGATAGTTTTCTAGATTAATAAATACTGATCTCCCTAAAGATTGGATTTTATGTTTGCTTAGAATTTTATTGTTTGTAAATATCAGTTGAAATACCCAGACCCCCACTGATGGACGGTGAGGCTGTTTCCGATCTTTCACTCTGGTAGGAAATGCTGTGATAAACATCAGCCAAGGACCTAAGCACACGCAGTTCACACCCACAAGGTTTCACACTCCCCAGTGTAAATAACTACAGCTTGCTTTTCCTCCCATATTATGGAGAAATTGAAATGATTTGTATTCATTCTTCATACATGGGTGTTTGGGAATAAAAATCAAGGCATAGCAGGAACTTGTCATTGGCCGTGGGATTCACAGGGATGGGGCCTGTGTGTGCCTGGCCACTTGTCCCTGCCCAGCTGTGACTGTACAGGCAAGCTCCTGGAGCACGTGGTGAGCATTCAAGTCACTCAGAAAGTTCCATTCACTGGCCAGGCACAGGGCTTACACTCCCTGCTTGCCGCAGCAGGCTTCCATGGGCTCTCCTGGGCCCAACAGAGAGGAGAGGGTGAAGCCGGGCAGAAAGCATGCTTCTGCCTTCCCTTGGGATAATGAAGTGGAGGAGAAGCTGGGGCCACCTGAAGGACAGCCAGCAGCCCTATCTAAACCTCCCAGAGCGTGGCTGCCATGGGCAAGCTCTGTTTATCAAGAGCCACATGTTCCCGATTGCAGGCTGCTGCACGGCTTCAATTAGACTTTTTGACTGATGGCCAGTTTAATGAGCCTATTTACAGAGGGTCATTCAACATGGCAATTACACCTATAAATCTATTTGCAGCAGGACTCAAATAACCTTCTGCACACAGCCCTGTATAAAACTGCTGTCTGATTAATTAACATTAATTTCCCTGCCGTATGGAACCAGCTGCAGTTGGTGTAAATGCTTCCAGCTCCTCTCTGCAGGCCCTGTGCAAATGGCAGGGGTTCTCTGGGTAGGGGGAGTGTTTCAGGGGCTGGAAGGGAGGGGGAGGCCGGGAGTCATATAGTTGCTATCCAAAGAAGCTCTTAGTTTTTCTTTTTTCCCTCTGTTCTTTCTCTGGTTTGGTTTGATTGATGTTTCAGGGCAGTGCCATATATAGGGGGCAAAATTCAATTAATTGGATATGAAATATTTATAACCCTGCTGCATGTGTCTATCAGAGAAGAGCCCTTAATAGATCTTCTCATTAGTATGAGCTGGTGACTCATTTCTCTGCTTTCACAGTCATTCGGAATTAAAATCCAATTAATCTAATATCCCTGTGAATGTTATTAAATTATTGGGAAAACTGCATTGAGGAGATAGGGTGCGGGGAAAAAGCTGGCCTTGTGGGTACTCATTTCCTCTCTGCAAATCACACAATGCCGGTGGGACCAGCCCCCCTCCCTTTGGGCTCTTCTCATTCTTGGGTTGTGTCTACACTTGGCAAATAAAGCCCAGGATTATGAATCAAGGGCTCTCAGCTGCCAACGCCGACACTGCCAAAGCTCATAACACAACAACAACGAAAGCCGAAAAGCAGGTTCTGAAACTGCCAAAGTATTTGCAAGATTGTAATTAAGTGAAAAAGGTAAGATTTGCACTGTTTTAAGCAGCTCTGAGTGAGTCTCTCTGAGGTAGAAGCAGTATTATCAGTGAAGACTGAATGGGATACTCCCAGGCTTCATGCAGATCTAGAATGCTGTGGTCTTGTGAATTCTTAATCTGTGTGCCCTGTAGAAAAATTAGTAGTCACGATTTATAGAAATGATGAGTGGAGTCCCTTCCTTGTATTCAGAAAAACAGGGACCACTGCTATCATTAACAAATGTTCATGTCACCGGGAATTTTGTTTGTCCAATGGTTTATGGAGGCACGTAAAACTTTTGCATTTTGGGGGGAAAGGAGGACAGGAAAAAGATGTTGCAATAATGGCAAGCAATATCCTGCAGTCCAGCCAGTTGGCTGATATGGAATTTTGGTGCATTATTTGGAAATTGCTAACTCTAAACTTCAGTTATGGCTGTGACACAATGATTCTAGAAACCATTGAAAAGCCTTCTGATTCCTCCCTCCTTGCTGCATCAGTGCTGCAGTTGGGCAAACATGGACTGAGTTTCCACTGCATGCCAGGCACTCTGACAACTGCCGGGGGTTACAGTGCTGGGTGTTAAGTATACATATTTAAACAGAAATGTTCCCCAAAGCATGTGGTGAATAAGACTCAATTCCCAACTTTGAGAAGCTTGTAGATATTAAAACAGATAATTTAAATGCAATGAGTTGAAAGACTTTGCTTCAGGAGCACATCAGGGACACCTAGAGGTCAGGGAGAGCTTCCTGGAGGAGGTGTGTTTCTGCATTGGCTTAGGCTATTCCCCTCTTTATGACATCCTCCCTCATCATTCTACCTTATGTTCTGTGTTTTTTTTTTTTTTTTAAGTGCCATTTCTTTTAGGATGCTTTCTTAACTAGTGCAGTCCTATTTTTGAACTTGTCCATTACTTATTGTCTTTTTCTATCATCAGCTATTGTGTCTATTTTAATGAGTTTCTATATGTATTTTGTTGTACCTGGTACATTATAAATTGTTTGAGAGATAGGACTATTTCTTACATTTTCTATTGCATCTCCTCTGTAGCCAGCACTCTGCTAAGAACAAAGCACTCAATAAAATTGGAAGAACAGGTTACTTAGTATTAATTTCTGAAGCAAATACTTTTTCAACTGTAATGTGGTTTATTCCATGGTTTTCCATTTTCTCTTGGTTCTTAGCTTTCAAAAGTGGCTTCTCTGATTGTAAACCTTGCTGGTGGGAGTGTAAATTCATACAACCTCTATGGTGGGCAATTAAATCATATCTATTTCAATCTAGGAATGCATTTACCCTTTTGATCTTTGATCCAGCAATTGCATTTTTTTGAATTACACTATAGAAAAATCTGTACATATGTGAAATTCGATGTACATGGAATTATTGATTGCATTAATGCTTGTGGTAGTAAAGGGTTAGAAACAATCCAGACACCTGTCATTAAGGGATTATCTGGTACATCATACAATAAAATATTATACAGTTATTTTTAAAAAATGAGAATGTTCTCTCTGCCCTAATAAAAATACAAGTTTCAGAACAGGATGTATTATAAATTACCTTTTGTGTTAAAGAGGGAAGAAAAACAAATATGTTGGTTATATAGGTATCAAGAAACTCTTTTGAAAGAAACTAGTAATAATAGTTTCCTCTGAGCAAAAAAATGTGGAATTAGGCAGAGGTTACAGATGATAAGTGCATTTTTCATTCTATTGTTTTACTATTTTACGATTTTATATAAAGTTAGTAAAGTTGGTATTTTAGAGGTATACAGTTCTGTGAATTTCAATAGATGTGACCCTCAGGTATCCACTACCACATTCAGGATACAGAAGAGTTTCATTGCCCCCCAAGTTCCCTTTGGGTTCGTATCTTCCTGCTTTCAACACCTGGCAACACCTGATCTGTTCTTCATCGTTGAAGCTTTGTCTTTTCAATAGCGTCTTATACATGGAATACAGTATGTAATTCCCTGAGACTGACTTTTTTACTAGCATGATTCCTTTGAAATCCATTCAAGTCATTGTATCAGTTATTTGTCCCTTTTTATCGCCGAGTGGTATTCCACGATATGAATATTCTTTAGTTTGTTTACACATTCACTGTTTAGAACGTTCCGGTTGTTTCCACTTTTTGGTGGTTGTGATAGAACTGCTATAAACATTTACGTATGTGTTTTTGCATAAAACTGTTTTCACGTCTGTAAGGTAAACACCCACCCAGAAGTTAAATGCTGGGTCGTATAGCAAGTGCACGTGTAGCTTTGTAAGAAACCGCTGAGTTGTTTCCCAAGTGGCTGCATCTTTCTCCGTTCCTTCCACAGCGTATGAGCATTCCAGTTGCTTCATATCTCAAAGGACACTTGGTATTGTCAGCATTTTAAATTACAGTCATTTAAATAGGTTTCGGTGGTTCATGAGGGTTTTAATGTGAATTTCCCTAATGGCCTACAATGTGCTGACTTGTCATTCTTATACCCCCTTTGGTGATGTATCTGTTTATAGCCTGTTGACCTTTATATATAGCTTCTGAACAACATGAATGTATTCCTTATTTGAAAATTAAATTTAAAAAATGGCTGCCTTGTCCCCAAGGCCCCAAGCCTTATTTCCTTCTTCAGGAAGGTGTTCTGGGCATGGTAGATCATTTCATCATTGTCTGGCTTTCTCCACTTTGAAGCTGAGAGTGCTAACTTTGACTCCACAGACTCGGGGAAGCCCCTCATGGGAGAGGCAAGTGACAAGGAGGTAACCCAATGTTCCCATGGTCCTGCAGCAGTTAGTTGAAGAGCTAATACTAGAACTGGAATCTGGGGCTCTCAAACGTTCTCAGGGCAAAAGGCCTGGCAAAGTCCTTACTAATGGCGGTAGTGTCAAACCATGTGACTGGAACTTTTATCTCCATACATGTAGCTATTAGCTTGTATGTACATTTCTGGGTGTTAAATTCATAGTTGGCAAAAGTTTATGTAAACAAATGTACCTACCTTTTCATGCTGTCACTAGCAATTTACAAGTACTTTGGACCATCCTGAGTACCCTCACTGAGGCCGTTCTTGTGTGTTCCTGGTGAGAGCCTAGAGTCTTGTTAGTTGTGAGTCTACTTGGCAAGAAAATCTGTCACCATCACTTAGATGAGAAGTAATGAAGACACAACCTCCCAGTGGACCAACATTAGTTTGCTTCAAGTCAACAAACATTTTGAACTCTTGCTTTATGCCAGGCCTGCATCAGGAATACCAAGATAACCTCTGTTCTCAAGAACTCATCTATAATCGAGTGCCACTCCATACAGTGACAACCTGGGAAGTGCAGAGAAGGCATGCATCCTTACCTTACAGAGGGAAAAATCGAGGAGGCCCAGAGAGGTGAGGAAATAATAAGTGGGGATTTAGGATTATAGCTCAGGTCTACATGACTCTAAAACCCATGCTCTTTCTAATATACCAGCGATTTGTCTTTTTTTTTTTTTGCTTACTCATAATTATACAGTTTTATCTCCCATGTTCAGGGAAAGCCTAGGCATTTGGCTTTAAGCTGCTAAAATACAGGATACCTAAAAATAAATATAGAAGTGTAAATATTCCCATCTTCTTAGGCTAAATTTTAGTGAATTGTTAATATCTTTAAATTAAAAAACCACAAGCCTACCACATCAAGACCATAAATCAAATCAATGCTATGTGGCTCAGCAGCTTCCCTTAGGGAGTATGTCCCAATGGTCAAGAAGCACTGCTGCCTTCCCAGTGGACGCTTCTGGTGGGAAAGTGTCTATTGCTAATCTGCTTTATAGAAAGAATGTAAGCCAACGTTTTAATAACCTACAGTGGAACTTACACAAGGAGGCAATAAGTCCTAGATGCCATGAGAAGTTGATTAAATGGGCCATTATCAAAAGGTTGTGGCACAGGTGCGAAGTCTCAGGAAGCACAGGTCCCCAGGTCGTGCTGGAAGGCCCTGCCCTCCAGGTGAGCAGCCTCGAGCTCGGTTTGCACCCCCGCCCTGCCCCCCCAAAACAGCCAGCAATTCTGGAAGCAAAGGATTTGCTCAGGCCAGCCATGTCACTTTTCACTAGCATCTGAATTCACTCTGTTGCAAAGTACGCCAACAGTTTTTTTAAAAAAGAATTCTAGTAGCTCCAATATCACAACAGGTTAACGGAGTCTACAGATTTTGTGGTTTCTCTCAAACATCCTACCAATAACAGAAAGAACGGTATAGTCATACAAAAAAAAAAAAAGGCCTAGGCAAGAAAGAGAAACATTGTGATAGCCTGCAAGCTTGGTAAATTTTCAGTGTAATCCAGATTTTAAGTCAAGAACTTCAGTGAAAATCCCCTCTTCCTGCCACAAGCACAACCACAACAAAGGGACAACCAAGACATTTGACAGAGGTCAGCTTCCACCACTCGCTTGCTTATGGAATGAAGCAAGATTTCTCCCTCTCTTTCAATTATTTAACAGAATCATGCAAGATGTATCAGTACTTTCAGGCATTTGTAAAAGGTAAACACATTTGTAAGTCTATCCACACTTAGGGAGAAACAGGCGGGGGTGTGGGGGTGAGCACAAATTTCTCTTGTGTTATCACCAGTTTGGAGTGACATGGAATTGGTTGTGTGAGTGATTGTGTGTGTTGGAGAAAGAGTACCAACAATTGTATCTGCATAGTGAGGAAAAAGAAATGATTTTTTTCACTGAACTTAAATCCATACCCAACATAAACCATCATTGCTATGGATTTCTTTTCTCTTAGTGAGTTATCATTTGTGTTGACAGTAGTGGTTGCTTAAGTAGTTACTTAAATTTTATGTGTTTTCACTATGTTTCACTGTATTTATGCTATTTTATGGAGGACATAAGGCTAAAAGCAACTCCTCCATTTAAGAAGAAAAATAGATATTTGGTGGTTTTATACTTGGGACAGCAGGGACCAAGGGCTTTCCTTCATACCCTGGAGAAGGCAGAATGGCATGGTCTGAAATGAATGCCTCTACCACAAGTAAAATCAAATGCTTCTTTACATCTAGAAAATTGGCCTCTGTTTAGTGCAAAAGGATTAGGCAGATATTTCTAAATCTAAACGCACAGTCAGTTGGGTGCTTAGTCTTCAGGGCAAATGCTTATTGAAGCTGAGGACTGATTCAAAGTTAATTTAGTAAACATAACTCTATTCAAGCATAGTAACAAGAAAAATAAAATCTGGCATGTGTTTTCATGATTTCCTTAATGTTGTGTAACTAACACTCTCTGTACTTTTCCTCCTGTGTGGACACTGCCACTCATAATCACACTAAAAACTAATTTAAAAACTGATGTCCATGATGAATGGGCGTTTTCCCTGAAGTGAGCAGAAGGGTGTTCACTTTTGCACATTTTTGCTCGGGCCATGCGTGCGCTGGCAGCCTCCCGCCCCACTGAGAACAGCTTGCTCCACTCTCAGTAGACTGGGGATTTGTCACCCGACACCCTGAAACAAGGGCATCTTCCTTCAGAGACATCCCTAGGGAGAGCTTCTCAAACATCTGTGGTGAGTACACTGTAAGAACCACTTGTTTCCTCAAAAAAAAAAAAAATAGATGGAAGAAAAAAAGGTGGTTGGACCTTAAATACCACTTTTATAATAGATACTAAGTTTTGAGTCTATGACAAAAGTGTTTAGGAGAAAAGGTGTTAAGACTGCAAGAAAATTCTGAGATATTTAATGTAATTTTGATTACTCGATAACTGTTGTGCCTGACATGGCGGAGAAAACAAGCAGGCTAGCATGGCTTCTGGGCGACATCCAGGAGGCCGGAATGCGGGGGCATCTTTGGAGCAACCTAGAGGCGTTCTTCTGACATGTCCCATGAAAATGTGTTTTTATACCCACTGGGGCTTCCAGTTTGTCTTGCTGAGACAGGTGAGGGCTGCCTTTCTCCTGACTTTGGGAGTCCTTGAGCAGGTACACTTTCCTCCTTTGCCAACTCAGGCCCTTGTAACCTTTCTTCTTTGAGATGACTTGGGCCCTTCTGGGTGTCTGTCCTGCCCTTCCACCCACAGGAACTGCCTGGGGAGTTGACGGGCCTGCCTCGGCTCCTTCTGCCCTGCTCTTACGGTCTACAGCCCTCTCAGATGGGACGGGGTCTTCCTTTCCCCTCCCAACCAGGGTCGGTTAGACCTTCCACCCACAACTAAGCCACCACACAGGGAGAAAGCAGGCTTGTCTGCAGCTTAACAACACTCCAAAGAAAAAGCCCATAATTTTAAAGTGCCTCTGATGATCTGCTTTTTATGCTATTTACAAGCCTTAATTGACATTATGGTGAAATTTTAGATTAAAAATTACTTTTATGGTTCACTTGATGTAAAGACTAATAAACTGTCGTTATAAATACAATATACCAGTCTGTAATGTATAAAAGTAGGATCATGTTAAATATGTTTTTCTTCGCCCTGGCTGGTGTAGCTCAGTGGATCGAGCGCGGGCTGCGAACCAGGCATCGCAGGTTCGATTCCCAGTCAGGGCACATGCCTAGGTTGCAGGCCATGTCTCCCAGCAACCGCACATTGATGTTTCTCTCTCTCTCTCTCTCTCCCTCCCTTCCCTCTCTAAAAATAAATAAATAAAATATTAAAAAAAATATGTTTTTCTTCATAACTTGCTCTCTCACACATTATGCATATATGCTTTTTCCATGGTATTAAGTGTATTAGTTATCTGTTACTCTGCAATGAATTAGACCCAAATGTAGTGGCTGCAAACAGTGAGCATTTGTCGTCTTAGTTCCCGAGGTCCTCCGCCGGAGGTCTGGCCCAGGGTCTCTCATGGGGTCGCAGTCAGGCTGTCAGCTCAGCTGTAGTAACCTGAAGGTTGACCGGGGCTCGAGGGTTTCACTCACGGGCTGCAGACTGTTGCTGTCAGGGTGTCTTCACAGGGCTGCATGTGTAATCTGAGAAACCAAAGCTGTTCTGTCTTGTGTAGATTAATCTCCAAAGTGACACACCATCACTCCCAGCATATTCTATTGGTCACGCAGACCAGTTCTGGTGCAGTGTGGGGAGGGACTATGCTGGGAGGTGGGGGTCAAGGGTGGCTTTCCTGAAGTCTATCACTTTGTGTGCTTTATTTTTAATGACTTTGGCTCACAGACCTCCCTCACCCCCCACTCCTTAGTAATCATAGCTTGCAGGGCTGGACCACCAGCTGCCATTCCAGCTTCTCCTCTTCCTCCCCCTTCCAACCCCGAGTCATGGTTTGCAGAATGACTTGCGCTCTTACTCATCGGCCTCTGCCCATTCTCATCCACGCCTCCTCCTTTTCCTGTCCAATTTCAGTCCAGGTATCAGCTCCTCTTCAAAACCTCTCCAGAATCCTGTGCCTGGATTAGACGGCCCTCTTAAGTGTTCTCATGGCACCCCTTTCTTCCTCTGCCAGATACTTTAACATGCAATCTTGTAATTATGTGTTGATATGCCTGTTTCTGCTTTCACACTGTCAGTTTCTTAAACATGAGGCCTGACATCTTATTAATGGACTTAGAAGAGAGCTGGTACATACTCTGCGGTCAACAAGTTTTGTTGAATAAACATACTATGAAATCATCTAGGGCTCTGTGGTCCATGAGATCTTGCCTAAGATTCCTTTCCCCCTCTGTGTTCCTACCACCACCATTAGTATCATCCCCAGTACAGTTTTGTTGCTGTTTATCCCCCCAGCAGGCTTCAACCTATCCAGAGCTCTGCTGTGTGAGCTCTTCCAGATCCAGAGCATGCCAGCCAGCATGGCAATTGAGTTTTGTTTTCATTATGCAGGCTTCCTGGGAAGTTTCAAATTAATTTTAATCTTCTCCTCACTTTTAAGGCCTCTAAAAAGGGCTGTGTTCCCACCTTCTTTGGTAAACTGGGACCTATCCCATTTCACCAGGACAGCTTTCAGCCTGGCGAGGGCTGTGTGCCCCTCCATCCCCGTGCCTCTCTGTGCCAGGCCAGCGGGCTTGCAGACTTCCATGCTGTGGGCGGCTCCCCACCTGTGCACTGGGAAAGCACACCCAATCCACTGCAGCCAGGTCAACACCCAGTAAGGTCTGATGAACTTCAGCGTTCAAAATTCACTTCACGACGTGCATTGTTATTTGTTTGCTTTACCCTTACTGAAAGTAGACACTATGAAAACAAATATTCACCTGAGCTTATTATTATTATTATTTAGAGTTTGGAGTGTTTGGTCTGAAGCTCACCATGGTACTGAGAGATACATATTGCACACTTTTTCTTCTTTCCTGGTATGGATTTCCATGATCTTGCCTAGAACCACTTAGAGATTATTCACAGATCTGCTCAGATAATGAATATCAATAAATGGAAGCTACTCAAATCATTGCTGCCATTTATTTAGTGCCTACTTGTTCTAGGCTTGGTGTTAAGCATTCTCACATACTTGGTCTTGTTGAAACCTCCACACAACCCTCCGCAGCAGATATGATTACCCCCATTTTGGTGGCTTCGGAGAGGAAATAGTTCACCCAAGGTCATGGAGTTGGCACGTGGTAGTGCTGAGATCGGGCCTCTCATCTTCTAAGGCTCACTTTCAGTCCCAGGGCTCTCCCTCTTCTCAGCCTCTTCCACCCATCAATCTGCATGAGTGTCTTGGTTGCCTGAGGATAATTTTCCCACTGAGATTGAAGGGGTTAGTGGTTTGAGAAGTTCTGGCAAATGAATGTGATGAGATACTGTGCCCATCTGCTGCTGGGCATTTAAGGCAAGAGGTGAGCAAAGCAGGTTGGCTGTGTTGGGCTTAGGGCCAAGCCTTCAAAGATGGGCCCTGGAAGAGCATCTGTGCTGGGGTGTAGTGATGGCACTGCCAGAGAAATGGCCTAGGGACGAGGGCGCAACTCTCCTCCAGGCTCACTCCCCTGCAGGAGCCACTCTACCGCCCCATCCATTGGGACCCTTTCTCTGTATTTTTCCAACAGTATTTCTGGTACACAGGAACTATTAGGCGCTAGGCAGGGATCAACGTTATACTGGCTGATGCTACTAGCTGATGCTGCTGACTAGAAACTGCAGGTGCCTCCGTTTCCCCAATCAGCAGCCTTTTTTAAGACTAGGAAGAGACTCGGTGATCTCTCCAGGTAACCATTGCCAGACTCCTGCTGTCAGATGCACACATAAGAGTCCTAGATTAATCTCAGGCTGCGCCTCCTGTGTGGCAGTGGAGCTATCAGGCTGGCTGTGAAACGTCTTATTTTATTTTCTGCCTAACATCAGGCTGCAAATGAAAATACCTTTTCAGCCCTAGTATTATTACCCCTATGGATGGCACCTTTAATGTGCGCTATTCATTGTTATAATGGCCGCACCTGTGTAGCACACACACACTGGAGCTGTAGCAGCTGTGGATTGTAATTGCTAAACATTATTTTCTGTTTCTCCCTGAAAGCTTGTGTGTGCGTGCATCTCCCTGTTTGTTTCATCTGTAAGGACTCTGGTCCAAAGACTCTAAACCCCTTCTTCTTCTTCTTTTTTTTTTTTGAAACATAAGGTAAATGCATGCTACATACACGCTTCAGAGAAAGTCAGATACCCAAGCTTACACTCATTAATAAGACTTGAGAGAGCTTCTTCGGAGCATGTGGTCTGTAGAGAGGTCCCCCTCTCCCCGCTGCTGGGAGCAGTGGTCTTTATGAGGCTGGCATGCAGGCTCTGCCATGATTAATGCATTTGTTCCCTGCTATTCAGCCCCTGGGCGTCTGCAGGACAGCGAATCCATTTAGCACTTGTAGGCCCAGATTATCACCAGCACCAAAGACCTTTCTGCACCAGGCACTTCCCAGTTCAAAACAAGAAGATTTCTAAGAACACCCTTTACAAATAAAATCTGTTTTCCTCTTTCCTTCTCATGCTTTTCCATGCAGTCACTCAAGTACCCCCCTCCTCCATGTGATGCTGTGTCCACCAAAGACTGCAAACCAGCCTTTAAGGTTGTGCCTTTAAAGTCAGCGCTGCAGAGTGATTTGAGATTTAGGTGGCGGCAGGCGGTGGCTGATTCCCCCTCTCTAAATGGCACACTCCTGCCGTTCCCTAAGGGTCCGTTGTGACACCCAGCCTGATCCCTGGCCTCGCCCCCTTCCTGGTGGTACATCATGTAATTACTCAGAGGGCGTCTGGGAGACGAGAAAGAGAACTATCTGCCAACTGGTCAGAGTTGTGTACCATCCCTCCTTTTCTCATTCTCTTCCACACGTACCTCATTCACAACCACGCTGAGGAACATGCTACACCTCCAGCCAGAGGATGAGCCTAGAAGAAACTGAGGTGGCGATTCAGCACAGAGTTGCCACTTTTGGATGGGATGACAGGGCTCCTGGACATCTGGCATCAAGGTTAGGGCACCGAGGACAAGTCCACCACCAACCGTTGGGATGCGCTGCAGTGGGTGAGACTGGGCCTCCCCACAGGTTTCCCCCTGTATAAATAGGGTACTCCAGACACAGGTGTCCAGGGTCGTGAATCACCATCAACCCTGTTCTCACAGTGAGGAGAGTTTCTCGGGGAAGCGGGGCCCCCTCTGCTAGGTTCTGAGTGAGGCGGGACATTGGGCTGACTGCGAGAGGCATCAGTCAGGTTTAGAGACCTGAGAAGGGCTTGCATGAGGGTCCTTAGCCAAGGACTAAACTTCCTACACTTGTGGATTCTCCCTGTCAGAGATGTAAACAACACCAGAAAGACGACCTCCAGCTTTTTTGTTGGTTGTTGTGGTGTGGTTCCTTTGTTGCTATTTATTTTTCTTCAGAGGGACAAATACCTAGCTGTTTCAATAAACAAGTGCATCCATCCTGGTTGTCTTATTTATTGAAGACGGCGCTGCTCGTGAGAATTGACTGACGGAAGGGGGCACGCTAAACAGGGATAGGGACATGTTTTTTTTTACAACCGATCGGATTGCGGGTATTATTATTGTATTTCTATTCTTAACTTATTACCAATGACTTAAAAATACTAAAATATATTGAGAAAGTAAAATTCTCAATATAAATTCTCAATAAGACATTTAGCTAGGCAAACATGAACCTATCTCTGAAAGCATGATAAGCATTAACAATAAAAAAAAAAAGTAAAGAGGAAATCTGGTTGAGAATCTCTCCACCTCCCTTCAAGCTCTGTAAGAGTTAAGAAGTCTGAGAATGAAATTTAAAAAACCTGGTAATCTGTCAGTGTGATTGATTATTCCTGCTTTGAAGAATCTGCTTAATTGGTGAAATGTGCTTTCTGTTCTGTTATGAATATGATTAGGCTGTTCATAGTGGCTTGATTTTTTTTTGTTTAGTATATCAATGTTGTGCAGGCCTGATGACAAAAAAGAAAGAAAACCAAAGCAAAATGCTTCTTTACTAACCCATGGAAATGAGTTTATGGACAGGCTGGATGTCAAGGTTGCAGTGACTGCTTATTGCACTTTTTTCCAGAAGGTGGCAACATTTCCTTAAGAATTTGTAAAAACCCAACAGCTTCAGAAAACGACAAAGTGTCTCAGGACATTGTGTTTTGTTCTCTTTTCAAAGGCACAGCACAAAATGCACGGCCCCTCACACCCACCCTGTTCTTGCCAGGACAGAGGGAAGAGTGTTGAATATATTGTTTCTCTCTCAAATTTAAATTGTCACGATAGTCAGGCTGCAATGAGTTTATATAGCTGACATCTCTAGATGATTCATCTTCGTATTCCGCCCCATGCCCCACAAAGAGGGTGTTTTTTGGAAAGGGGGTTCTGTGTGAAGAGCCCCTTAGGTTTATAGCAGTTCAATAGAGGTCCACTCACAACCATGGACATTTCTTACTTTCTGAAAACCCCAGTGAACCTCAAAATAATTCTCAATGATCGTTCTTTGCTCCATTTAACAGCTCACTTGTCTCTTAATGCCTGTTCATGCTGTGGAGACTCGGGAGCAAGATGCAAGAGAGCGGAGGGGAAAAACCACTTCTTTCGGCCGAGGTAGTAAAATAAAGCAACAAATAGGTTGTCCAGACACAAACATTCAGAATCCTGCATGCAGTTCACCTTCGTAGGTAAGTGGGGGAAGATACCACATTGTTTCAGGAGCTGGAATTGCTGCTTTGTGCTTCTCCACCTCACTCTACCCTATCTCCCCCTTTCTCAAGAGTTTAGTATTTGGAAAGTACGATGGTTGTCAACACACACACACGCACACCAGTGGGTCTGGTTTAATGTAACTTTGAAACTGTTATTACTTTTGTTTTTTGACCAGCAATATTTATATGTGATATACTTCTTTCCTGACTAGGAAAGAAAGTTGGAGTTAAATATTCTTTTAGCTACAGAAATTACTCCAAATTTTAAGAAAAGAATAAGATTAACATTAAAAAATATATTTGGAGTGGTTCTTTGTGTTATGTGACCTCATGACCTTGCCTTTTATGTTAGAAGGAAGCACAGTGCGTCCATTCCCAGGAAATACCTTTTTAGCCAGCCTTACCTGAATGTTCTCAATCTCATTTCTTTCTCCCTCTCTCTCTCTCTCTCTCTCTCTCTCTCTCTCTCTCTCACACACACACACACACACACTTTCCAATAGAATGTATAGTCCAGATGCTCAAGTATCTTTAATATAATTCATAATTCCCCTGGACAAAGAATAGGAAGTGGCTTTTCAAACTTATTCAGATGGCTCCATCTGCCCCTCATGCTACAGACTATGCTTTCTTCCTGCAGCCAACACTTTCTTGAACCTTTGGAGAAGACTTCTCATCTGGAGGATATTCTTTCTTCCTGCCCTCCCCTACAGATCCCTGAGTCTTCCTCCTCTCTCTGGTCATGCCTCCCCACATGGCCAGCTAGTTCCTTGCTATTTTGTTCATTCGTGGAGGGGAGAGCTCTTCTGATCGGCCCCCGAGCGGGTACATGTGTGAGATGACCAGATGTGCACGAAGGAGGAGGAGACCCAATGTCCTGCCACATACACTCATTGACTTGAAAAATGTTTAAATATAAAAATTTATAAATTACACATACACACGCCACAGTACAAAATAATATTGTTAAAGAATGAAATTTTATGTGCTTGAAATCAGTGGCATTAACTTTTCCCAGGCTCAGAATCTGCCATCTACACATTCAGATGATTTAGACTTTCCCTGGAGCTACTGGACCCAAATGGCAAATTTGCGCATGCTACACTTCTCTGCCCCGAGAAAATATGACCTTTTTATTGTTCTTACCTTGTCACAAGGCCCTGTCTGCTAGGGGGAGGGGAGGCGACCTCGCCTGTAGTAAAATTCCATTAGCCTCTGCCTCTTTGGTCTTTCAGATTTTTCATCCCTGGCTCTGCTGTGTCCCAAGGTGGCATATGACATCCTGACAGTGAGGCCATCTGTATCCCTTCTGTCTTCCGAGACAAAGTGGCTGGCCTTTCCTGTCCCGGGTTTGGTAAATGCTGAGGCATGGCTGCTTGCTTCCAGCATTTAGGGGCCTGATATGCCAGCACCTACCACTGGGCCCTTTTTCCATTTTCTTAAAGCTCTCTCCACCCCCCAGAGGCCCAAATTGTGCGGGCCCTGTCTACATCCTGCCTCCAGGTATAACGATCCTCTAGAGTTCCCATGGCCTCCTCTGGGCAGGGGCACATCCGGAGACCCATAGTGCTGGATGGTTCTCCCATACCTTTCTGTATATTTTAAAAACTCTACCCCCCCTAAGGATACGAAGTAGGCCATGAGAATCTTGATGTTGGAACTCGATTTCCTGGCCTCTCTCAACTCCTCCCATGATCCTCTCTTAAAGAAGGCCACCTCCAGACTTTTCTTAAAGGCCCAGAATCTTTCATCTGTAAGTCTTCCTCTAGGGTATACCCTCTTTCTACTTTGGGGCGACCAGTATAGTGGCCTCATAGTCATAAGCAGAAGAGGAATCTTGTCTATATTGTGGGGGGAAAAATCCAAGCTCTTTCACACTTGGTTCTGACATACTAAAGGAACTTAGAAAATTTCGTTTCTCTCTCTACAAAATTTGTTTTTCAAATGATTGTTTCTCAATTTTGAATTCTGAAAGCTAAATACAAACAGTTTATTTCCCTTTGAATTTCTGTTAGAATAATCAATGGTTTCCATCCTTTCCCTTCCCTTCAATAGATACTTCAAATGAGAGAAGGTATGCACACAGAAATATGGAAGAGTATATTAATATCTATTGCCCCTCCACACTAATCTCACTGGTGCCCGTAAAAGACACCATCGGCCCCCACCCCAAGCTCTGGGCAGAGGACACGATATTTCTCATACCTGACAATCTTACTGGGGCAAACACCTCAGATGATTTGCATGGGGTGGATGGTACTGAGGGGTAACTTGTGGCAAAATATAAATTTGGGTTTGGGTTTATTAATTTTGAAAGTTGCTGCCTGACTTATTCTGATTCCCTTACAAATGGTGTCCTATAGATCATTTCCACTGGGTAAGTTATAAAATAATTTGGGGTGTGTGAGTGTGAGTGTGTGTGTGTGGTAGAGGATGTTGGGTGTGGCAGAAGAAGTGTGTAAATGAGTCCCATGCCTATATCCATTCAGTCTTTAACTTTCCAATTAAAATTTGGAAGACATGTTGACAAGTGCCTGCCAGGAACCAAATTCAGCTCAGCATTTCAGTTCTTGCAATTTTGGCTGACATTTAAAAAAATACATATATAGTTTCTGGTCACTCTAGAGATGACACAGTCTCCTAGAAAAGAAAACAGCTGCTACTCCTCTTTACTTCTAGGGAAGTTCCACCGGATGGCTCAGGAGAACCACAGGCCCTCTGGCCCTTCCAGGAGCTCTTGGCCTCCCGGTCTTCTCCTGGTGTTTCGTGGGGACTGAATCAGGGAGAGGACCTCCCCCACTAATAATCCTAAAAGTCGTTGGCTGATGAAGAAACCTCAGATCTCATGAAAACCGCCTGTCACATCAGCCCAGATTGTCTGTGGTGTATGGGAAAACGGCCCCAAGATGTACTGACTTAGGGTCACGCCTGCACTCCCACCGTCATCGCAAGCACTTGTTCGTTTGGACTGAGGCCCCAGTTTAGTTCATTGCTGTTGGTTAGTAGGAGATGATAAACTTGAATTTCAGTGGAATGTGTGAGGCTCAGCCTTAGTCAATATTTATACATAATGATAGTTCTCATCAAGGCATAAGGACTTAGATAGTTATGAAATGATTATACATCACAACCCATCTAGAAACGATTTTAATTATCGTCAGCAGCGGTGACAACGAACATTTATGGAGGAGCTACCCTGTGCTGTAATTGAATTAATGAATTTGTTAATCATTGCTTCCTGTTCCCATAAGTATTTGCTTAAGTTCGATCTCAGTCAAATCACATAGGCACCAGACTGAGGTAGCTTGTCATTTAAGAAGATTAACTGTTTTCTTAGAGCATTATGAGGTTTTTACTTGTGTTTGACAGTGTAACTCAAGCTTCCTCAGCAATACCAGACTGACAGGGCACAGTCAGAAGTCTCTGTCTGCAGTGGTGAATGGTAGTAGGTGTGGACTCTTCTGGAACTGCCGGCAGCGGGGTCCCTGGCTATGAAAGCCCCCAGTTCCCTGGAAGAATTTCTGAGTGTTGTGCATGTCTGCCTCTCCTGTCCTTTTGCTCCAACAGTATTGCCTGGCCATTTGTCCACTGTATGTCCATTGGATGGCTCTAAGAAGCCCCTGAGTAAACATGATTTCTTCTGTTTTGCTTGGTTCTTAGGGCCCCTTCAATCTGTCTCCAGACAATAACACAGTTCTGTGAATGATCTTCCTTCCCTCTTCCTCCTTGGTGCCCCCTGCTGGCATCAATCTGGTCATCCCTTTGACCACTGATGGGGTGACCTCTTTGCAAATATCTTGTTGGATTTTAGGCTCAAAGGTAGGACGGTCTTGTGTTTGCAGATTTCTGTGATGTTTTTGCTATTATGACTCTTTTTGTTTTCCTTATTCCATTTAATCTACTCCTACTGCCAACCCCTGTGCACCTCTACCCAGAGTCACTCGAGGGCTGGGTGGGAAGGCACGTGGGGGCATTGCCTAGAGACACCCATGACTGTTTCTCAGTTCTCACACTGAGCCAGTGTCCTTGGAGCTGGTGCATCTTAACTGTGGCTCCTAGGACTTCTCTGTCAGAGGAGCCTATCCTACCCAGTTCCCAGGCCAAGAAGTCAAGGACAACTCTAATCTGCTTGGTTATGAGAACAGTGGGATAGGATAATTTTCTGAGATTTCAATTTTGTTTCTTTCTCAAGGTCACCTCCACTATTCCCATTTCTAATAGAAATCTGAGGTTTGCCCTCTCGTGCCTCAAAAGTAGAAGCTCTTCCTGATTTCTGTAAAAGCCAGAGCTCAGGTGATATTAGGTATCCCTGGAGAAGAAAGAGTAGCTGGGAGTGCTTTTGAGAGCTCTGAGAGGGGCGTGAGAGATCTCACACTCAGGATGGGGAGGAGGTTGGCTGTTGATGGGTTTCATCAGAAGTAGGGAAGAGGAGCCCTAGGAGCTGCCACCCCGCTCGGAGGGAATGGCTGCCTGATGCACTCAGAGGCAGGGGACCTCCAGTTTGGCAAAGACATTCTGAGCCCCATGAATGGAGCAGAAGTAAGTGAACTGTTATATCCCCAGGTGCTGGGAGCATGGAGCCCCTGGTACTAGTCCTTGTCCCACAGTGTCTCATGAGCAGTGGGGCCTGAGATGCAGTACTACTTAAGTTCCAGGACCTTGGTGTGGACCTGGGAGTGGGGAGCTCCCATATGACTGAAATTGACTTTTCCACTCTTCAGGGGGCTGGAGCTTAGCATTTGACTTAGGTTGACTTAAAGAAAAATGAGGAAATGAGATATTTCTTGCACTCTCTGTCCTGGCCATTGGCCATCGGCTACACTCTCCCCGGTCTTCTTTGTACCTCTCAGAAGGGCCCGACAGAAATCAAATCACTGCTGCTTCACCTCCACAAGTTTGATTTCATGTTGGGAGCATGCCCAGTGGAGAACCTTGTGGGACTCTCATGACATAAGAATTACTAAATATTCACATCTGTGCTCTCAATTCTTACTGTAGAATAATTTTTTGTTGCAATGCAAAGTCCAGCTTAGACAAAAGAAGCAGGTTGAACTTGTTATGGTGATAGACTTACTTAGTGGTTTGGCAGTCTAGGAATAGAAAAAGTAGGACATACAGAGAGCAAGAAGCAGAACAAGTGGATGAACAATGGTTTGGATTGTGAAATCAAATCGATTTTCCATTTGATGGCCGGTTTGGGAGTATACCTTTATTCATTATTCATTAGTACCTGCTGATTTTGTGCTGCATTCCAATGGCTGTCCACACAACACTGGACTGAATAGAAATTGCTGCAGTGAGAACTAGGTCTTTGTGTTACCTTCAACTATCGCCTTTGATTTGGGAACTTAAACACCATGGAGCAGCTCTCTATTTTCTACCTGAAAGTTTTCTGGACATAACAGATGGTTGTCACAGAAAGTACAGCAGCGTGGAGACTTGTGCTTTGGGACTCCTTAATACTGCAGTGTGAATCCTCCGTGTTAGTTACCCTGTCAGGAGGGTGAGGACTCCACTGGCCACCCCTTGCTCATCTACCGGTAATAGTAATGATAAACTTATAGTAATAATTTATAAATAATATATGAACATAGCCCTGGCTCCATGGCTCACTTGTTGGAGTGTTGTCCTGTACACTAAAGGGCTGCAGGTTCCATCCCCCATCAGGGTATACACCTAGGTTGTGGGTTCGATCCCAGGTTGGGGAAGGGACAGGAGGCAACAGATTGATTGATGTTTCTCTGTCTCTGTCTCTCTCTTTCCCTTCCTTGCTCTCTCTAAAATCAATAAACATATCCTTGGGTGAAGATTAAAAATAATATAACAACATAATGATAAGTAATCTTACTCCGTGATGATCAACTAAACACATTTATGTTTGATTTTTTCCCCTTTCTACTAATTAGTCTTTTTAGAAATGAAAGATACAAATTTGCTTCTTCTGCACTGTGCTTTGGCCACGAGAATTAACGAGCCTCGGTCTAGTGAATGAAACAAACAACACTAACAAAACACTCTTCTGAGTGCAGAGAAAACAAGCAATTACATTTTAAGGGTAGGAAGAAGACGCTGGCATGAACCGAGTGGTCTGTATGTGCCATGCATTTCACATGTGCTGTTTCACTTGATCTTCACAACGACCTTGCCCATTTCCTTTTACTGAGACAGGTATTTGTGTAACCATTTGAAAGGTAAAGAAACTGAGTCCTAGAGAAGTTAACATTGTTTAGGGACTCGCACATGCAATTCTGTTTTTTACAACGTGGACTCCTAGACTTTGGAATTGAAACAGAGAGCAGAGCTGCTGCAGAAAGAGAAGGGCTGAGAAATCTAGAACTACAGGGTTGAGCAGAATTAGTGAAGAAATGGAGGCTTCGGAGTAACCGGCCACTTATCTGATCAGGTCAGGAGACGGAGATCTGGCAGCTCATCCCAGAACGCAGGCTCAATTGTTGGGTTTAGATTCAAGTGTTTGAGAAATTCACAAGAGGGTTAAAGTATAATCACTTTTTATTGCCTTTTTAAGTCATAAAAAAGATTAACACGTACTAAGCTGAACTGAAATTACAGGGGCAAAGCTAACAAGAAGTAATTTTGCTTTTGACAGATTCCCTCCCTTATTCCTCCATCGCTCCAGATGGAGGATAATGTAAACTTTATATCATAGGAATAAATGCCTATTGATTGATTAAACATTGATGATAGCACTCTGTCTCCATCTGTATACAAAAGTGGCTGTTTTCAAAATTAACCCTTTTATAGGTCTGACACATGCTATCAAAATGCATCCTGAATTTCGGAAGCCAGGCTGCCCACAGCTGTGCAATTATGGAAACTAGGCTGTTTTCCAGACATCAGTTGCAGGCAGTGGTAAAAAGCTACTTTGGTAGTTTAGTTTAGATACAACACACATCGGAATCCTGTTACTGACTTCCTTTCTTTGGGTGGGAAGGATGATTCATAATTATTTGGGACTTTCCTTTTACTTCACAATAAACAGATTTTCCCCTGAGGATAAGTTCATGATAAAAGAGTTTCCCATATAATAAAAATAAATCATCTTTCACTTAAGATTTTTATTTCTTATCTAGGCAGTCTTTTTAGCCTGATGAGAAGTACATGCATCCTCCTCCTTGAAGTCAGAACAGAAACTAAATGTGGGATTTGTATCTATTTTTTTTCTTTATCCCAACAGCAGACTTTCTATAATGCACAGCTCTTCATTTGGTGTGTGCTTCTGGAGCATGAGAATGGCTGTTGGCTTAGACCTGCAGTTCATCCTCTCCGTCCTTGGCAGTGGTTTTAGGATTTAACTAATTGCCAGGGCTGGTCCTGCTGGACACCAGTCTCAAAGGCCTAGTGATGTAATCCAAAATATTTTTTTGTTTGTTCAGCAATATTTTACTGGGCAACTACCACGAGTAAGGCATTGTTATGCTCTGTGGAGGACACACAATATATGAGATGCAATCGCTGCCTTTAGAATTTGGTAAGGAAAATAAAATGTGCATACATAGACCTAAATATAAGGTAGTTAATAATTGCTATGAGAAAGAGTGGGGGGGGAGGGGTGTTCAGACAGCAGAGATATTTAATACAAGGCCACATATTATGAATTTGTCATACATGAATCCCCCTGAACATTTTCCTTACTATCTCTTTTTAAAACCAGGGCTCCCTTTTGCACATGCACAGAACATCAGATGACATAAGTTACTTTATCCTAAAAAAAAAACAAAACCTAAAAATGTTTTGAGTTCAATCCCTTTTACTCTTGTAATGAAATTTTTAAACAGAATCTAACATACATCTCGGGCTGACTAATTACAGATTCCTAAGGCCAGCACACAGATCTTCAGTAGCCATGAACCGAAAGTAGATTAGTGGCAAAGAGGCAGCTTGAGGTTAGCAAGAAGTATGATTTAATAGGTAGAATAAAATAGTGGATGCTATTTCCAATCTGTCACTTGCTCATTGGGTAGTCACTTAACTGCTCTATATTTTAGTTTTCATAGCAATAAAATGCAGATAATAAGATTTCAGCAGCCATTATAGAAAATTAATGGTAGAACGGGTCTTTTGAATCCTAGTATTTAAAAAAGTATCATCTGATCAATGTTCAGGTATAATAGACTGATAAGTTAAAATACTCTTAAAGTAACATTAGGAAAATTTTACAAATGTATAAAAATATTTTTAAAATTGTGGAGCTTGAGTTTAGTCATTGCTTCATTATTTAATTCATCCCATCTTGTCCTTTCCTGAAGCATTTTCATTGAAAGTTCCTATTGTCATAAGATCTGTTTTAGTTTTCTCTGGACATTCACTCCCTATTGGCCTCAGTTTCTGCTGACCTTTGATGTCACCTAAACTCAGATCTGCCTTTAAGGCAGGAGTGGAGGCCCTCCTGTCCCACAACCCTGTGGCCTTTGCGATGAGGGAATCTCTTGCTGAAGGTGACCTGCTTTAGCGCTGCTGGGGACTCCTGAGCTGAAACCAGCTTTCATAACAGTCCTCTGACTTTGAAGTGGGATTTGTAATGCACTTCTCCCCACCCCCATCCATGGTTTTGTCACAGAGCAAACCTGTGGGCCCATTCAAGTAGGCAGTGAAGAAAAATCTACCAAGAAATGCCTGCGAGTTGTACCTCAGTGATTCCGATCTTCATCTGCTTGCCCAGTGCATGGTTTTACTTCAAGTTAAGGAACAGATTCTCATGGCAAACTGCTTGGATACTGTGTTTCCCAAGACCTGAAAGAACCAGACCTGCAAGGAAGCATTGATTTCCCTGGATGATCCCCACACAACTTCAGTCTCAGCAGATAACCCTAGCTTCTGGGTTTCATTAAGAAAATGGAGGCTACCAGGCAGTCCCACCCTTGGGACCAGGCTAGAGGGGCTACAGAGAGCATTCTGGGCTCTGCCAACTCGGCTTCCCCTTACAGGGCAATGGGGGTGTGGAGTCTTGGGGGCATGTCCACCCAGAGTCCACTCCTTACTTTCTAAGTACTCCACCCTTGTGTTGTAAGGGATCAGGACCCCGCAATTCCTTGCATAGGTTGCCATATGCCTGCTTCCATGGCCTGTGAGCATGTCTTCCCCAAACCCTTTCCTCTAAAGATGGATGAACCCCCTGTGTGTGCATGTCTAGGTTGAAGGGGTGGCCAAGGAGTGGCTGTTTGCAGAGGGATGTGGACAGAGGCTTGGGCATGCAGGCATGGTCTCCACACTATACTAGTCAGGTCCCTTGTGGTACATCATGGGGCCAATGGCAGGAAGAGAGGAGAGCTGGGTCATGGACTGGCAGTGGCTCCCCTGTGCCTCAGCACAAAACTCTGAGGAGTACAAAATCCTAAATTAGAGCTTGGCTTTCCAAGTTTAAAAGAAGGTATATCTGTCAATATAGGTGGTATTTTTAAAAAATGTCTATCAACTATAGATATCCTATCTGTGAAACGTATTTTATTTAACTGTTTTTTTGGTTTGGGTTATAATTTTGAAAAAGTTATAGGTGAGCATCTGCTTGTACTCTTGCCCTGGGCTCACAGAATGCTAGGGGTGGGAGTCAACCATATACGAACTTCCTCAGCCTCCTGTCCGAACCCACTGTCCCTTCCCTCTCTTCTTACCTTCCTCCAGGGTGTGTCTTCTGTCTCACCACCCCGAAAGCTGAGCTCACTGTGTGCTTCTATGACCTCATTGTGTTTTCTGAATGCTTCTATCACTATGCTTACTATATTGTATTGAAAAGTACATTTTTTGGTTAACTCCTCTTAAGTATTCTTAACAGGTCAAGAACTTGAGGTGTGCTTAGTAGCACATATTAAATGGTTCAAGCCTACCTCTTGGTTCCAACTCCTCATATCATTTCTCTTGGATATTTCCCTCTATTTCTCTCGGATAATTTCCCTGTTTCATTAATAGGTCTCTCCTATTCTTAAGAAACAAATACAAACAAAAAAATTCATCGACCCCACCCTCCTCCCTGAAATGTGCAGTGCTGTCCTCCCCTTACCAGTCAAACTTTGGGCAAATTGATTCTCCACTGTTTTGTCTAACATCTTTGCCTCACACTTATTATTAAACCTTTATAATCTGTGTTCTACTTTCATCACACCATAATCCAATGGGCACTTTTACGTTAAGTAGCTGACTGGACTGTTCTGGTGTATCTGATTCAGTTCATCACGCAGCCGCACACTTGTATCTTGACACTTCGGCTTTAATTATACCAGATCGTGCAGATTCTTCGGCTTCTTCCATGACCATTTCTCTTCTTGGCCTCCCTTGAAAATTGATGAGCTTCAGGACTCCATTCTGGGTTCATCATTATCCTGAATCTAGAGACTCTGCCACATGCATGTGTGTCTCTCATGTGGTGAGAACATACACCCTATTCTTCCAGCTTTAATGTCTATTTTCAACCTTGAACTCATCTTCTTATATCAAATCTATTGCTAAATCCCAATAACTCAACATCATGAATGCTCCTCAGATCTGAATTATATTTTCCATTCCCATTACCACTGCCAGAGGTTTGCCAGTATTTCTCTTAAATTGGGTTAGTACTTCTTATCAGGGTCCCTTCCTTCAATCTTGCCCCAACATCTCCTTTAATTTTTCTACCAGAATAATTTATCTGAACCACAAATATGATCAAGTCATTCCTCCTCTTTAAAAATCATTGCTAGTCACAGAATAAGTGCTAAATTCCTTAATATATCATAAACAGTCCTTCCTCATCTGCCTCTCCATCCCTCACATTAAAGGTTTATTCCAGTAACTTTAGGTTATGTTGCCTTTTCATGCCTGCCCTGCCTCTAAACCCCTTGCCTCATACTAACAAGTTCTGTCCCCATGTTCTCTCTCCTACTGCTCCTTCTAAACTGATGTCCTAAGTCACCTCCTCAAGTTTCTCCAGCCTTACCACCCCTAAAAGCTTAGCTCGGTTCCATATTTCTGTGATCTCATTATATTTTTGAATGCCTCCATCACTCTACTTTTGAGGAGATCTATTTATGGGTAATTATTTTCAAGAACTTAGTGTATGTCTAACTTATCTTGGTATCTTTAGCATGTCAGCACAGAAGGTGCTCGATATGTGCCTAGCAGCATTGTTCCAATCTCCCTGGTGTCATCATGTTCAAACCCACTGGTGTACAGAGAAGTGCAGGTCCCTGTCAGCAAAGGAGAGCGATTCCTCCTCCATTCTCTCTCATCTAGCAATTCTAATTGGCACAAAAGTACACAGTTCTCCAGCCATGAAAACATCAGAACACTGGGGGAGTCATGTTGGAGCTGGCGGTTCCGTTGCGTGTGCAGGGCCCCATCTGACCTCAAAGGGGTGTTTATACACAGACAGATGGACGACTGACAGACTGAAGGGCTGCTGGTTTTCAGTTTTCAGGAGTATAACATATTCAAAGATGGTGGGTAAACAGGAAAACCGGCAGCCGTCATTTCTCCCTGTGCAGGTGGTGTGGCAGTACCTGTGCTGTGCCTGGTGAGGGATGTTGGCATTGTTCCTGCATCTTGGTGTGTTACAAAGGTCACTCAGCAACACATGAAATTTGGGGGAGCTTATGTCTGAGGATGACAGCGTGTTAATGCCTTAGGTTCATTAAACCTTGAATTAAATGCATCTTTTTTGTTGTTGACACTATTACAGATGTCCCCATTCCCCCTGCCCCTTGCCTACCTCCACCCATCCCTCACCCCCCTTCCCTCTGGCCATCACCACACTGTTGTCTGTATCTATGAGTTAGGCATATATGAGATTAATCTCTGCACTTTTTTATGGGCCTGCATATTTGCTCTATGGACCCAAACTGGAATCCCTTGAGTAGCTACTTTCATAGTCTTCTACTACAGTTGAGATAAGGGCAAGGGTCCAAAAAGAAACAAGGGTTTCTTGTTGTACTTGAAGTGAAATCCAAACTCCTTCACATGGCCAATAATGGCTTGAAAATCTCTCTTCAGGACCCTTTCCTTCTTTGCTTCTCCACCCGAGTCCAATCCCACATCACTGCCTTTTTTCATCGTCATTCTTTCCATAGAATCGAGGTGGGGCTTGTGAAGGAATTGACCAATTGAATAGGTGGAAGCAACACTGCCACTTCTGAGCCTTGGCTTCGAAAGGACTGGCAGCTTTTCCCTTTTCCCTTTGGGACGTCAGCTGCCATGCTGGAGGAAGCCCAAGCAGCCGTGTGAAGGAGAAGCAAGGCCCCTGGCGGCAGCCCTGCCTGGGCTCCCACTTGATAGCCGGCCCTGAGTCCCCTGCCGTGTGAGTGAGCCACCGTGTAAGCAGTCTCTAGCTCAGTTGTGTTGCCACAACTGACAGCACCTGGAGCGGTAATGAGTTGTCCTGATGAACCCTGCCCAAGCTGCAAAACCATGAGCAAATGCATTGTCTTGTCTTTTGAATGTCATTTCTTAAACAATGGTTTGGGGGTGGGTTGTCATTAAGTAGTAGATATCTGAAGGGTCCTCACACCTTCCAAGCTCTTTTCTGCCTCTGGGCCCCTGCACCGCTCATTTCTCTGCATGGAATGACTGTTCCCTTCCTGTCTGCTCTGACACATGGCTTGCTTTCATCTTTGTCCCCTCCTCACAGAGTTTGACCCTAAAAACTAAACTAGTATTCTGTGTGAACCTCTGATTTATCACTTACTGTTTGGCATTGATGAGTTACCTAAACTCTCTGAGCCTCAGTTATCTTTTCCTTTAAAATGGGGATATTTGCCTTGGCCAGGTATCTCAGTGGGTTCCAGCATCATCCCTATAGGCCAAGGTTGTGGGTTTGATCCCTGGTCAGGGCACATAAAAACTGAACCAATGAATACATAGGTGGAACAACAGAAAATGTTTCTCTGTCTCTCTAAAATTAATAAAAATTAAAAAAAAATTAAAAAGTGGGGGTATTGGTGATATCTCCTAGGCCTGTGGATGACATGAAATGAAATAAGGCACTTCAAGCACTTCGTGCAATGCCTTGTGCATAGTAGGCACCTACGAAACGATGTGTGGTTGGTCTCAGCCTGAGAGAGACTCAGCGCCAGCATCTTTAGTTTCTAGGTCTTAAGGAAATACTTATGCACTTACTTATATTGGGAGGAAGGAGAGGTGGGTGGCTCTTAAAACATTAATTACTCCAGGATGAAGACAGCAAAGCATCATTCATATTGATGGTCTTCTGGCTCTCAAGTGGCTCTGGGACTGGAGATGAAAATGGCTTGTCTTATTAAGAGGCGCAGGTCTGGTGTGGGGTTATAATTCTACCATGATAGCCTGGTCATCTCTTTCTATTTGCACGGTTCTTGTCCTACACTGAACAGGAGGGCCCAGGGAAGATAATGATCCTCATTTGTTTCAGTTAGGGTCTCAACATGCTCTGAAATGTTCTTCATTAGGTCGGTAAGCTGTATTTATTTTCATTACTCTTGTTTTTGCAGAACTGTTTGCAACTGCCTTTTTTTCTGGACATTTCTCTCTGCAGTGCTCTTTTACTGTGTGAGAAATGCATCCTCTTATTTTTCCTATGCCATTCCTTCTATTTTTATAAAACTTATGGTTCCCCTCCATACACATGCCCCCTAGGACCATGGCAGGCCTTAAGAAGGTTGGGCCAGAACACTGGGAGTTCCCTCTTACCTTCAAGATCCCCTCTACGCAGTGTCTGCCCACCTTGCAGCGCATGGACCTGGCTGTCGTCTTCCTTTCACTGTACACACAGATTGTTGCAGAGTTGAACCTTTAAATGGCTCCATGCTGTGGGGATGAACACCTAGTCTGCCACAGCTGAGTTAAAGAGAAAACACCTGGGAGGGAAAGTGCTGGTTTTCCCTTCTTAGAGCAATCAGACAACTGATAAACAAAAAGACATGTTTTCCAATTTCTAGGTATCTGAGTACTCTCTGAGGACAGAGGCATCCACTTGATATGCATGAAAGCCAAGGGCACAGCTGCTGAGGAGGAAGACATCAGGGACCCAGACAGTGCTGTGCTCAGGCCGGGAAAGTTGAGACCCTCCCAGGACCTGGCTGGGAACAGTGACATTAGTATTTCCCATCTCTCCGTGTTCCCCTCAGTCACCACAGGCCCTGCTGAGAGTGGCTGCATCACAGAAAACTGCTGATGAGGAAACAAAACTCTCCTTCAAGGTGCCACTGTGAAAATAGAAACATATTTGGTATTTACTACAGCCCTCGCTCCCACGTGGTCTTCCCACAGTAACAAATGTAATTTTGCTGGTAACTGTTTTGGTAAATGAGTCATATTGTAGCAATCTTCATGAATCAAAGATAATTATATTTTTACTCAGCTAGCACTGGTTAAGAAAACTCTCTCATTCTTCAATTAGCTGTCTTTTCACTCTGGTATTTATTTGGAGGGTCTTCCGCATAATTTTAACCTAGCTCCTTGTTCCCTTTTCTCTGTCGGTTAATGCCTTTTTGATTTTCATGCCTCCCCATGTGTTCTTGTATATTTCTTGGTCTTTGTTCTTTTTACATTTGTAGGAAACCACTGCGGTGGATTAAACTGGGCTTGCCTGGAGCGGGCAGAGAGAAGAGTCTTCCATAGTCCAGAGAGTTATTTATAAACCACGACATCAGGTTTTCACTCTGCAAAGAAAAAGTTATTGTTCACATCTCATCTGTCTTCTAATTTCAGTCTTCTTCAGAATGACCATGGAGTTGACGTTGAATTATTACTGCTAATTATAGCTACTTTTTTTGTGCATATGAACCAGAAACTCTGTCAAACACTTTATACATTTAGCTCCTGACAGGTGACAGGGACTCCACGAAGGAGCCGCTTGTTGCCTTCTCCACTTGACAGAGGAGCAGACCTAGGCTTCAGAGGTGGAAAAATTTGCCCAAGGTCATACAACTGCGTAAGAACTATTAGAACCTATCTTTAATTCTAGCCGCTGTTATGCACTGCCTACCCCAGGGCTTCCCCTTACTTGTCCATTATAGTACTACCCTGGGCTTTCCAACTCATGTCACTTCTCTTGCCCTGTTTCAGATGCATGTAGAATGCCGGACTGCAGAACACTGAGTCACCTGTGATTTGACCAGGTCTTAAAAGGGAGCTGAGATGGACCAGACCTTCCTGGCGTCCACTTCCTCAACCACGCTTGCTTTTCCTGAAGATGCCTGGGCCTTTGCAGAGCTGGACTGCAGGTCAGTTCGCCTCTGAGGCTTCACACTTACATTTTGTGCTCTGATCTCCTCTCCTCAGCCCTTGCCTCTTTACAAGCCACCTACAGCGGGCCTTGTCCTTTAGAGATTCTGATTTCTTGGGCCCAGGCATCAGGTGGTTCCAATGTGTAGCCCAGGCAGCACTCCTCAAAGCTGAACATGCAAGGTGATCACCTGGATTTTGATTCAGCAGGACTGGGTGGGGCCGGAGAGTTTGCATTTTTAATCAGCTCCTGGGACTGTGAGGCCTGAGAGATCAGATTCAATTCACCTGGAGTATGGCCCGGCCAGGAGCATTTAAAGAAATCCTCAAATAATCATAATGGGCAGCTGACGTTGGAGTCTCTTGTGTGGGACTTACCTGCTCTCTCTCTCTGTCAGAACTTATTCTCAGGTGTGTTCTGTGTCCAGGTCAAAACCTGGAACCTGAGTTAGGAAGATTTTCCTGATGTCCTGTCTTCTTTAGACTCTCCCCCTTTGCCCCACCGACACTGCTCCCTATCTCAGACCTGCCCTTCTGCCAGATCTCAGTCACCGCACGGACCCAAAAGGCTCAGCTATTTACCTGTCAGGTGACTTTGGGCACCTGCGTCTACCACCCTGGCCTGTTCTTCAGTGTTAGTAAGAGTTAAACCAAATGCTCATGAAGAGCTGTGATTCTCCAAGACACAGAGTTATACCAGAGGAGCGTTTAACTTCTGTAGGGGAAGGTTTGTGATTGATGGGGTTTTGGGAAGCAGGTGCATGAGGTTGGTGGGGCTCGTTGAGTGGGTTGGAGGAGGTGGTGGTGGTGGCTGGCTGGCCTCCTTCCTGATGGGGACCCTTCACCCCCATCACACAGCCAGCATGGAGATGGACTGTGAAAGGCCTCAGTCTCAAACCCACTCCCTGGCCAATCACTTGGGCCTCAAGGAATATCCTCTATGGAATATCACCACCAAAAATACTGGTCAGCCCCTCAGCCATTTTCCAAAGTGGTATTAGCTCGGGAGTGTCCGCAAAGAATTCTCGACTCCACCTGGGAGCAGCCGGCTGCGTCAACTCCTCCCCGTGAAAGGAGGGAGCCGGGCGGATGTGACTGCACGGCTGTCCAGGGAGTTCTCCTGTGTCTTTCATGTCCGTGGTATCTGCAAGAAACAGGAAACTGTTTTCCCGTCTCATTCACATAATAGATAAGATGAGAAATTAGCTGCTGGATGAGCAACCTGGGGGCTGTTCATTTTGTCACAGTGAGTGAGACTCGGCTGCTGCTGGGGCTGCCTGCAAGCATGAGCCTGGATGCACGTGCACACGCGGCGCTGTCTCCCTTGAGAGCCCCCAGCTTCACTCCCACAAGCTGTTTCCCTCTGCGTTTTCTCCCCCACCCCAGTGAAGGTTTCTCCAGCCCAGAGACATCCAAGACTGTGGCGTTTTGTGACCACTGAAAGCCTTAGGTCTGCACAGCCTAGGGACCCTTCTCCCAAGCCCCTGATATAAATCTTGCACCTTGGGCGTGGTCCGCGCACCAGCAGTATCCGCATCACCCGGGTGCTTGTTAGAAATGCAGTCTCTGTGGTCCCACCCAACATACTGAGTCAGGGGTGGCATTTTAATAAGGTTCCCAGGCGATTCATTCCGCTGTGCATTCAGGTTTAAAGAGTGCTGGTCTCAAGAGCTAAGTAAGACGCGTTTCCTAAACCCAGAGATACGTGCCACGTATTTTGCCTGACATTCAGGACTTTCAGTGCTGTGGCGTGCCCCACCCCCTCCCCCACTTCAAGGCGTTCTTTAGAATCAACAGAGGTCACTGCTCTGGGCTTTCCCCAGCCAGGGTTGATGGTGAGGGATGGGCTGAGTGTGCAGACTTGACAAGGGCACTGTTAATGTTACAGAACAGACATGGGGGGTGAATGATATACTATTACTAAAAGGACCCCCCCTTTTTCTCTGGGGGTTTCCCGCCCCTGTACTAGGTTCACTTTGCTTGAGCCAGAGGAAAGATATCTCTCAACTCCAGAGATTGGTGAAAAGGAATTATTTAATTCCCTCAGCAAGAGTCCTTTCACCCCTTTTCTTTTGGGCAAAGTCTCTCCTGCTGCCTAAGCCACGTGGCAAAAGGGAGCACCTCAAAGCCTCATGATCCCAACTTCTCTGCCAAAGCCGTGTGATGATTCCTGTCATGGCTGCCTCACCTGGGTTTAAATCCCTGTGCAAATCTTCCCCTGCAGCCCCATTTCCGACTCCTCCCACAATCAGTTACACGTGCCAGCACTCCGTATTCTTCTAGCTTTACTGGGCTGCCATAGTAAGTCCTGGCAGGCATGGCCTCGTGGCATGGAGCCAATCATCTCTGAGCTCTCATGCAGGCTCTGTAACCAGGGGGAGTTACATCCTGGGTTGAAGTCACTTCCATCCCCCTGGCTCAAGGCCTGGCCACAGCCATTTAACTTATCTATGCAACCAGTTAAAGGTTATAGATATGTTAAATGACCATGCCTGAGGTTAGCTACAAAGCTGTTGCTGTACAAAACAACTTTCTGTGGCCCTGCTTCATGCATCCCTTCCCCCAGCTCAGACTGGTGGGGGTGAGGACATTAGATATATATTTTTTTCTCTAATATTTTCTGAATACTCTGAGTTCTGGACCCCATTACAAACCCTTGTTGGGGCCTCCCTCTTGGCGGCACTCTGTTACATTAATAATGCCCAGTGTGACTTATGAAGGAAGGGGCTCTCATCCTCACCCTCAGAAGGAGGGTCAGGGATGTGGCTTCAGGTGGTACTTTTCCTAGACTGCCTTCTTGGCATTGTGCCTAATGCTGTCAGAAACTGATGCGAGTGTGTGGGAGTGTAGGTGGGCGATGGAGACCATGAGCAGAACTTGGCTTAGTGTGACATTCAAGTTAGAGGTCAGGGTTTCTTGCTGCACGTGTGTATTAGAGATCGCTGTACAAGTTTTCTGGGGCTGTCATAATGAAGTACCACCAAATGGGTGGCTGACACACCAGAAACTTACTGTCTCACAGTTCTGGAGGCTGAGAGTCTGAGATCAAGGTGTCTGCAGAGTCAGTTCTTTCTGGAGACTCTGGAGGAGAATATGACCCATGCCTCGCACACAGACCTCTGCTTTCATCTTCACATGGCGTTCTCTCGGTGTGCATGGGTCTGTGTCCAAATACTCCTATTTATAAGGACACCAGTCATATCAGGGCCCAACCTAATGACCTCATTACAACTTGATTTCCTCTGCAAAGACACTAATTGCAAATAAGTCACATTCTGAGGTATTGGGAGTGAGGTTCCCATGTATTTTTTTGGAAGGGGGTGGTGGCACAATTCGGTCCATAGCAGACATGCATTTAAGGATTTCATGTGAATTGCACCTTACGTTGCTGGCAGAGGGGCACTTTTCTTGCTCACTCTAACCCCCCTTGCGGGAGCATTTGGGATAAAGGAGGTGGCCCGGTCAAGGGGACAGTGTCAGCAGTGCAGCTGCAAGGAAGTGTCGCCAAAGCAGAGCTTTTTGTTGTTGTTGTTGTTTAATGTTTAGAAAACTACAAAAAGGGAAATCAATTATGGGGCCTACCTGAATTTTATTTCCTCACCCAAAACCAAATTACTCAGCAAACTTATCGCTTGCTAGTGCAGGCTTTGGTATTACAGAAAACAATCAGGCGCGCAGGATTAATCTCTGACAGCTGCCTTATCTTCCACTTGCACCTTTGTTATTTTCTGATGAGCTTCTCCTTTTTCGCTGCCACGTTGCACCACACCTCACTGGCTCCTTTCATTTTATCATCAGGCAAGAGCAGAGGACCTTTCAGTTTATTAAAAAACCTTTATTTGTGAAGAACAAAGAGGGGGGAAAAAGGCAAACAATGAGGTCAGACAATCTCCTTCCTGCCAGGAGCCACTCACCTGTTATTTAGAGTGTTATCAGTTAGGGGAGACTTGCATTGTGGAAAATGAGGCCCTGACAGGCTATTCGGTTACACACACACACACACACACACACACACGCATGCACACGCACACACCCCCCAAATCGGACTGATGTGCATCAGCCTCTGCAAAAGGTCCTTGACTAGCAAAACTGCAAGATTTTCTCTTGTTTCTAAGTTCTAAAAAAAAAAAATGCCTAACAAGCTTGCCCCTCCTGCCCCTTCCAGACCAGCTTCACTTTCTCCCTTAATGCAGCCAAGGCTTCCTGTAAAGGATAAAGCCCTGGGCCTTTCAGTGGCCACCTGACGACGTCCTGTGTGGGCTGAGGACAACTTGGTTGGCTGTCTGGGGGCCTTGTGTATCTCCTAGGTATCTCCCTTGCTGTTTATTAATTTTGGGATCAATGGGAAGGCAGCAGTTTTTGGAATAGGGTGAATTCTGATTTCTCTTTGGATGGGTAGTTGTGTACATGTAGTTATTTGTTACATGGCTGTGTCAATTGGAAAGAACACCGCCAATCCCCTACTCTCTTTGTGCCTCAGTTTTCTCCTGTCTGAAATGGAGGCGTTTCAACAAGATGAGGTGTAAGACTCCTGCGGTTTCTAATCCTCTGGATCCTGGAACCATTTTATAGCAGAACTACTTCCAGGTAGGGGCATGTTTAAGTTGGACCACTGTATTTGCCACCCATTAGCAGCATGTGACCTTGAGCAAGTCCCTTGACTGTCTTTGAGGGTTGGACGAGATGCTCCATAAGTTCTCATGTGGATCTGCGAATTTGTGAAGTAAGTATTGATCTCTTATTCTACATCACACTGAACAAGTCAAAGATGCTCAAGGTTCAGATGATGCGTACTGCATATGTCCTCCATCCCGCAAGCAAAGTATATGTGTTTTCTATTGCTGCATAACAGATTAGTTTAGCCACAGTTGCTGTGGGTCAGAAGCCCAGCTAGGGCTTAGCTGGGTCCTCTGCTCAGGATTTCACAGGCTGAAATCAAGGTGCCAAATGGGGCTGCATTCTCATCTGGGGCTGGGCCCTCTTCCCTGCTCAGCAGTTGTTGACATAAATCACTTCCCTGCAATTTAAGACTGAGGTCCTGGGTCTCTTGCTGGATCTGGGGCAGAGGGATGCTCTCAGCTCCCAGAGGCTGCCTGCAGTTCCTTGTCATGTGACCCCCTTAGGCAGTTCACACCATGGCGAGGAGGAGAATGTCTTTCCAATGCTTCTTTTTAATGGCTCCTGATTAGCTTAGGCCTACCACAATAGTTCTTCAGTCACTCCTGATAGCCACATTTTCCCAGATTCCACCCTTGCACAAGGGGAGGGGATGATAGGGACATGCATCCAGGAGGTGGGCATTGTGGGAGCCATCCTAGAATTCCGCCTGCTGTAAATACCTCCAAATTCTCTACTAACTTCTCTCTAGGGTCCTTCGCCCTGTAAGCAATCTTACATTTTTTTTCTCCTTATTTGGCAGTAGGGGCAAATCCAATTTGGGTGGGGAGAGAACCCTTAACTTTTCTGTTTACTCTGCTCACTCCTCTGAGAAATGGGAAATAAATGTGGTTTGCCTAACAGCTACTTGAAAGATCTTGAGAGTATTATCACCCTCCAGGGGGAGAGGAGGCAAGCCTGGGGCAGTGGGTGGAAGAAACGGCACCTGGCATAGGTAGGGATATTGGGGATCTTCAACTCAACGCTGGCGATCAGCTTCTCTGTGCTTAATAGGTCTTAGTGACCTTGAACCCTCCTGACTCCTCATTTATTTTCTGCCTTAAATTTCCTGTGCAACTGATCTTAATTTAGAAGGCCAAATTGGGCCTTCTAGTTCTTGACCTTGTTTCCTGTTATTTTGCTTCTACTTCACTCCAGATCCTAATCTCTAAGGTTCTGACCTCCCTGGTAACCTTACCCGGATTCTGAATCTCTCCCCTGTTAGTATTTGAGTCTCTTTGAGTCTGAGCTGGACCCTGACTGTGGCATAATTAGCTTTGGCAACTCAGTGATAGGAGCCCAATTTCTTCCTCTAACAAAGATACTTGTGGGCCTGTATGTCCTTCTGCTTGGCCATATTGGGTTCTGACGTGTACCCTTGTTCTTCTGTCTCTTCTTCCCTGCCTCCCTTGCCATCTTCCTCCAAGGTTCTGAAGAATCTTCAGGAAGTAAGTTAGAAACGACATGGAAAGATGCCAGCTTCTCAGCCTAACATGCTTCTGTAAACTCTTCTGAACTTGCTCACGGCCTCTGGGTCAAGATCAAGAGTTATGTCCTTTTCTCTGGAGACTGGTGTCCTGGCCTACAGAGAGGGTGGGCCTTGGGATCTAATGACAGAGGTCTTTTCCAGCCCCAAGAGAACCAGCCACTCTGTATCTCCGTCGTTAGCTGTGTATGCATGTGCACACACACACACGATCAGGCAATCAAAATTCTAATGAGACACCCCTCGACGTACAACAGGATGGAAATCATTAAAAACAACATCAACTTGCCCCTCCCCAGAGGGAAAATGGTCAGGGTTGGTGATGATGTGAAGAAAGCAGAACTCTTGTGCCATACTGGTGGGCATGTAAAGTTGTGCGGCTGCTGTGGGAAGCGCATGGAGGTTCCTTATAAGACTAAGCATGGAATTACCATGTGATCCAACAATTCCCCTTCTGGGCATATTGCCAAAGGAATTGGAGGTAAGGACTCAAACAGATACTTGCACTTCAGTGTTCACAGCAGCTTAAGTCACAATAGCCAAAATGGGGAAGCAACTGAAATGCCCACTGACAGATTAGTGGACAAACAAACAAGGGACTACTGTTCAGCTTTGGAAAGGACATTCTGACACTTGCTACAACATAGATAACGCCTAAGATGTTATGAACAGTGAAATAAGCCAGGACAAACACTCTTTGATTTCGTGTATGTGAGGCACCTAGATAACGAAATTCACAGAGAGAAGGTGGAATGGCAGCTGCCAGGGGGGAGGGGGAGGGGGAATGGGGAGTTATTATTTAATGAGACAGAATTTCTGTTTGGGAAGATGGAAAACATCTGGAGATGGATGCTGGTGATGGTCACACAACATTTTCAATGTATCCAATGCTACTGAATTGTACACTTAGAAGTGGTCAAAATGATAAATTCGTTATTTATGTTTTAGTACAATATAAATAAACAACACGGGCTTGTTTGTGTGTGTGCTGTGAAAGCTCAAAATGTGCAGATCATACAGTATAGGACAGAGATGTGGAGCCCTTCTGGAAAAATGCCGTATTTCAATTCATGACAGCCAGCCAAAAGGAGAAAAGTCACTGGGAGAACCTGAAAGTATGTAAGTTCCTTCCAGCTAGGTGGCACCATATGCAGCTGTATTTTTTTTCACATTTAATATTCAAATACAAAAGCAGCATGCTAACTGAGAGCATAATGCCCTGTGTTTTCATAATAAACTTGGTGAACATGGGAAAAGTTTATTTTTAATGCCAAGAATTGCCTAACCTGATTTTCTGTTACAGAAGATGTTTAAATGGGTATAAAAATGACACTGAAAGGAGAGATAAAATAAACTGGCCTCGTTCACTCAGGGACAGAAAGGCTGATGTCAGCTGGGTGGTGTAGATGGAGGCGCTGGCTGGGAGGCAGAGCTGGGCTTGGTGCTACATGAATCAGTTTTATGACTCTTCAGCAAATCACTTAACTTTTGGGGGCCTTAGTTCCCATATGCATTTTCTTTTACTTCAGAGAAGTAAGAGGGATTGTGTCAGAGCCGTTTGCATCAGACCCGTGTGCATTAACTGACCCTCTACTTTGGGTTTCAGGCGTCGCCAGGGAGTGACAGGAAGGCTTGGTCCTCGCCTTGCTAGAGCACAGTCTGATATTCACCCTCTCTCGTCTCTGAGCTCGCTTTCTGGTCTTCAGCTTTGTCACCTGTTTTTGTCACGTTCGCTGGTATCACCTACTTCCCTTCTTATGGCGCTCATCACATTCTGCTTGCAAGCCAGCTCCTATGCACTCTTTCACCGCCTTCACTAGACTCTGACACCCCAAATGGTGAGGGGTCGCATCTTGTACCATCTTTGTACCTTTGTTGGATCAGGACTCAGCAGGTCCAACCTTCCAGGGCCAGGCTGTGGGGAGTGTGTGGGCCAGCAGGTGGGGCCCGCTGTGCAGGGACGTGGAGGCAGGTGGCAGATGGAAGCACAGGCAGGTGGTGGGCGTTGGGAAGGGGCAGGGCTGGGTGCATGGGGCGAAGCACAGGAAGCGAGGGGCTGGTCATGTGCATCAATGTGGGCAGGAGTTAGCTTCCCAGGGGACCGGCAACAGATGGGAGGGCTGCCTGGGCAGGGCCGGGCAGGAGTGAGACAAGGACAAGGCTGGGAGAATAGGGCATGGGGTAGATATTTAGGGAAGAGATCCAGACATGGAGGCGTCAGATAAAAAACTGGGTGCAGGGTGGGGACATGATTACAGGGAAAACACAGAGGGGAGAATAAAACAGGGTTTGCTGTTTATTAAGTCATCCTCTCATTCAATAAATAGCAGCTGTGTACTTATATTCCAGGCACATTGCTAGACTAAGGAGGTGGTGGTGGGTGAGGCGACAAGACAAGGAAGATCCCTGACTTCAGAGACCCCCTTTTCGGGCAATGGAAGACATATAACAGACAAGCGACTAAATCAGTAACTAAGAAATTATCAGATATATCAAAACATGGAATTGTATACCTAAAATATATACAATATCTATTTGTCAATTATATCCCCCAAAAGCTGGGGGGGGGGGCGGCAAGAAAAGGAAAACAATCAGATAGTGCTGAGTGCTAATAAGGATTTATTAGCACTAGGTGAGGAGCTGGACCATCAGAGGTGGCTGAGTAAGGCCTCACTGGAGAACCCCCCTCTATGTTGTGACAGGAAGGATGGGACATGGCCTTCTGTGTGAAGCTCTGAGGTCTGGGCAGAGACAATAATGAGGGCCAAGGCCTGGAGGCCAGGGAGGAATAGAAAGAAGACACATGTGGCCCGAGGGCCGGGCTGGTGGTGGGGCTTCGAGATGAAGCTGAAAAAGGAGGCAATAACCAGCTCTTGTAGAGTCTGTAGGATGTGACAAGATATTTATTTGAATTTTATTCTAAGAAAAATAGAAATCCATGGAAGATTTTAGGAAGGAGAGTGTCTTTTGGTATAGTGAGTTGTTTTAGAGAAATCTAAATTTATTTTTCACAATTCCAGAGACTGGAAGTTCGAGCACACGGTGTCACTATGGTTGGGTTCTGGTGAGGACCCTCTTCCTGGCTTGTAGGTAGCTGCTTCTGATTGTGAACTCACATTGGCAAGAGACCTCTGGTCTCTTTTCCTTTCCTTCTGAGGACATTGACCCATTATGGGAACCCTCCCCTGATGACCTTATCTACAGGCAATCATCTCTTAAGAGCCCCACCTCCAAATACTATCCCATGTGGGGCAGGGCTTCAGTACATGAATCTGAAGGAGGCACAGTGGGCATATAACTGGGCGACTTGATGTGTGGAACTATCTGTTTGGCTGCTGTCTGTGGACTCTGTGTGTGGGGGGGAAGGGCTAAGTAGGATGAGAGACGATGTTAAGTATCTAAGATACTAAGTTACTTAAGTTTTTGTAGTACATTCCCTTTACTAAGAATAGGAAAATCTTCCAGAGTCTGGATTTGGGCAAATTCGATCTGGAAACAAGTGGGGTCAGTTATGAATACAGGTAGCAAACAGGTAATTACAGTGAGTGACTGCAAGACCTGCTGGGTTGTATGTCTGCATGTCTGTGTGTCCACGGGCTTCTGCGAGGGTTGGGGACAGAAAGGGAAGGGAAAGGCAGGAAGGAGGGAGAGACAAAAGTACTATCTGACTCCAGATCTTGATAGCTAAATTACAACCATCGTAGAAATGGGACAGGGCCACTCAAATCTCAACACAGAGCCCCAGTGCAACGTAACATGTGCACAGAAAAGTGTATACAGCTTGTGAGTACGGTTTAGTGCATTTCCACAAGGTGAACACACCTGGGAAACCAGTACTCAGATGGATAAGCAGAACTGTCCCAGCCCCCTTCACGCTCCCTTCCCTTGGGGGGGAGCCCTCCCCCAAGAGTCTCCACTGCCCTCTCTTCTGACAGCCTGGATTAGTTTTGCCTGTTTTTGTACTTACATGGAATTGCTGGATGCTATTTTAAAGTTGTTTCCAAAGCTATTTTGAAGCTTTTTCCAAATGACACACTAACTCAGAAAGCAGGAAACCAGCAGTAAATAAAGACATGCTGTTGAAATCCACAGTCGTTCACCTATACAGAGGGCTCCTGATTTCAGTGTCTTTAAACCAAGGGAGTAGCCCAGCATGTGATCTCGAACTCACAAAATATGTTGGGCCTTTAGAATCTCACCGTGTGCCCTAGTCTGTTGGAAATCTGCCCATTCAGCTATAAGGAGCAGTAGCGTGTGTTTGGGCGCCTGGCCAGACTGGTCCCCTTTGATATATTGTACTGCTGAATTTCACACTCTGCCTTTGCAAAGTGAAGTATAAAAAGATGATAAATGAACACTAATCAATTTTTATTTTCTATGCATCTTATTTAATCTTCACAATGATATTTTGTAAACAATGCAAGTATTATTATTATAATTTTGAGGATGAGGGAACCTAGGCTCAGGAGAGGTTACATAATTTACTCAAGATCGCGGAGCTGGAAAATGCCAAAGTTGTTTTCCTGCTTTAAAATTCATATGCCTCTAGCTAGACCAAGGATTCTCAGTAGCACTTCTTTCATTTCCCTTTACCATGTATGATTTTTAAAATGCAGAAAATAATAGTGTTTCATTCATTTGTTTAACAAAGGAGGCACCTCATGTAACCAAGGCTCTCTCCTGTGTTCTGGGCAGTGTCTGGGCATTGGGAAAACAACAGTGAATAGGTTCAGACATAGTTCCTATCCTTGTGGAACTTCAAGGTTAGTGGGGGAAACATACAGATGGAACAATTGCCAAACAAATACAAAGTATAATTGTCAAAAGTGCAAAGAAGTCATGAGATACAGGTGCTAGGAGAAACTTTCTCCAAGCCCTGCAGAAGCACACACATACACATGCGTGGACATCACACACACATGCACATACTTTCACAGGAGAAAGCTTCCTAGAGAACAAATGCTTCTGAGTTGAGTTCTAAAGGATCAGTGGAAGTCAGGGTGAAATGGCAAGGATATTCCAGATTAAAGAGAGCACATACAAAGGCCCTGCGGTAGGAAGGAACATTGTATACATGAAGGGATGAAAGAAAAACAGTGTGGCTACAGTGCAGAGAGGAAGGCAGGGCACACTGGGAAATGCTAGGGAGATCAACAGACAGAGCGTTGTGAGTCTGGAAAAAGAGTCTGAAGCATATTTTACAATGAGTTTTTACAGAGTGGCAAGAAAAAAGGAACAGATATTTTCAGCTTCCTTCATCATTTCATATTCTACAGAATGCTTTGCTGCTAAGTGTGAAGTCCCTTGGAATTAACATTGTTTGTTTCCTTTTGGGAAATATGTTCATCCCTCAGTGCTCTACAGAACCAAATGAAAAATAAACATGCAAACCAAATTAGGCTGCCTAGAGACCACTGATAATAGGAGCCAATTGAAACTAAGTTGAGATGCTGAGTTCATGTCAGGTTAACATCTCTCCAAACCTACTGATAATTTATCATATTTAATTTATTTTTAAAAAGCTCACCATGTCCATTAATCAAAGAGGCTTGCATTGCACAGTGAGGAAGGCAGCATTACCGTCCCCAGTGGACCCAGCATGCTGTTATAAAAGGTTTGGTCTCTTGAATGTGGACCATGACAGTTCAAACCATGTAATTTTAGGGCAGTTATTTTCTGCTGATTTCACACTATAGTTTTGCTTTCAATGCACTGATCCATCAGCAGTCCCAGAATTATGTGTCTTTACATTAACAGCTTATGGCCTGTGGGTGGCAGACCCCCCATGAAGGCTTGAAATTGCTGCAAGGGATCTGAGACACCATATGCATACCATGTGTTTTGCACAGACTGAATACAAATAAGGTATAAACTGGACATAGATGATTTTGCAAATTTATTATATATTTTTGCCTATTTAGTGTTAATCAACAGAGGGTAGAGGTATAACTACTCTGCTGGAGGTAGTCTTTGCAAGTTGTCAACATTTAGAAGGGGGCTTCATACTTAGAAAGGATGTGAAACCCTTGACTGATTAAGGAGTTGGCATATTGAGATTTGACATACATTTAGTGAGCATCTACATAAGTTATATCATCCACATGAGAGCTCCAGGATGCTGGTGTGAGCGTACAGCTGTGGTAGACAGTGGTAGATGCAAAAGAATCATTTATAGAGATCTAGTAAGGGAAATACTTAAGGAACCCAATCATTGCTATAATCTACCTATGAAAGTTTTGTAAAGAACTTGCATATGTCCATGACTAAGCTCCCTGTCTTTGTGTGTGGGTGCATGTGTGTGTGTGGGGGGGTTGGCTGTGAGGCTGAAATTGGGCAACCTCAAAAGTGCACCTAGAGGTTGGTTGAAATCAACTTCTAGGCTCCTTTTTCCACCAATCAGCTCCTGCATCCCAGGTGGGCAGCTCAGGGTATGTGCCATTTTACTCCTACAAGGTGGGGAGGATTGGTAGTTTGTGATGCCATTGGTTCCCAAACACTAAACAGAGAGTGCTTTAAATTTACAGCTCTCTAATCACACATATTTTGCATAAACCATTGCCTTTTGTAAGAAAGACTGATTTTTCCCACCCTCCTTGCTTGGCAAAGCAGAACCCCAGTATTTTATTCCCATTTTCAAGAGACAAATGAAGGTCTCAGTGCCGTGAGGACACTGCCTTCTGCTCAGAGGGCACCCATACCATGGTTACCTCAGGGGTAACTTAATAGAGGTTGGGGAGGCCATGAGATTGGCAGCTAACATTTGAGTTTTCTGTTCCTGCCCAGCTTTTTCTGTGCTTGGTCTCAGGTAATGCTCACATCTCAGCAAGAGTGGGAGAGTGGTCCTCACTGAACTGAGGTTTTACTTCCTGCAGTCAACCTCAGTCTGAAAATATTAAATGGAATATTCCAGAAAATAAACAATTGCGCAGCATTTTGAGTACCTGTGATGAAATCTCACTTTATTTTGCTCCGTCCCACCCCAGATATGAATCATCCCTTTGTCCAACATCTCCACAGTATAGATGCTCCCCCACCAGTTAGTCTTGGTATCAGATGGACTGTCACGGTATTGCGATACTTACGTTCAAGTCACCCTTATTTCACTCCATAATGACCCCAAAGCACAAGAGTAGATGTCAGCAATTTGGCATACTGAAGGTGAGTACAGTACAAGATATTGTGAGAGAGAGACCACATTCATATGACTTTCACCATGAGATATTGTTATGATTGTTCTATTTTATTATTATTGTTGTTAATCTCTTATTGTTCCTTATTTATAAATCCAACTTTATAAATGTGTAGGCATGCATGCATAGGAAAACATTGTATATACAGAGTTTGGTACTGTCTATGGTTTGGGCATCCACTGGGGGTCTTGGAAAGTACTCTCTGTGGGCAAGGGGGCCTAATATGCTGTCGTCTTCCCATTTTACAGTTGAGGAGCCTGAAGCTCGAAGGGCCACATAATTTGCACAAGGTTATCCAACCAGAAGGGAGAGTAGGAATCCGAACCCAGGTCTGCCTGACCCTGGTCTGGGCTGTTTCCTGAACACCTGCTCCCTCTCAGTGTATTCAGTCTGCTTCCAGCAGAGCTCACCTCCTCAGGGCCTTCCGCATGCTAAGAGTGCAGGCACTCTGCCCTCGAGGTGGAAACTCTCTCTGAAGGCCCTGTGTAATTGTGTCAGCTTAGGTACAAGGAGGCATTGGGACATCCTTTTCTCAAATGTCCCTCCTTGCCAAGCTTGCTTGCCCCACCGGCCAGAGCATGGCCTTAAAACCCTGGCTTGGTCACTAGCAACAAAATTAATTTCAATTCCCATTAATTTTAATGTGTGTGTACATATGTCACCCAGTCTTTTTTCCCCTTGGGTGATTTTCAACACTCTGTCATAAAAACAAACAAAAACAGGGAAGGACAAGCCCAAACAGGCGGGGCATCACCAGGGTACTGATGAAATGAGGCTTCCTTATTGGCAATCTTAGTGCTTCCTGCTTCAGGATAAATTTATTTCCTTTTTTTTCATTTTTTTTTCCCTGTGGTCTGTGGAAAAGGAGACTTATCTCCTTATGTACCTGAAGACTATTATTACGCCACTTCCCTGCCTTTTCTTCCCTGGATACAATAATCCACTTAATCTTCCTTCTGAGGTCTAGTGTTCACCACTCTGATCAATGTCAGGGAAGCTCTGTTGATTCAGGTAAATCTGGCAGATGAGAGTGTGGTGACATTTGGTGGCCATATTTGGGTTTCTCACTGCTGTTTTTCTAGGTCCTTTCATTCCTGCCTCCTTAATTTCCTTTCAAATGGTCTTAAAAGTTTGAAATAGGTCAGAAAAATCCCCAGCAGGGATCTTGCTCATTTCTGGTCTTAAACATGGTGACACTGACAAGGCCTCAGAAGGCCACAAAAGTGAATGCCTTGCAGTCATGCTGGTTGGCGGTGGGGGGAGGTGGGGGGCAGCAGGAATGTGGGCAGGGCCATCTGTGTCTCCTTCTGAGGATATTTGCAGAACAGGCAACTTCCCCTGTAAATACTGACCTTTGCCTGAGATGAAGATCTGCCTCTGGTATCAATGCCCATCAAGGCAAGTGTTGTGTTTATAGTAAGGACTAGTAATGTAAAATTCTGATCTCACTTAAGGTTTGGCATGTTGAATCAAGGTCGTCACATGTCACGTGTGACTACTTAACTGATTAACTGTGTGAACACCTGTACTTAATTGTTTTGAACTTGTTTATTCATCTATAACATGGAGATAAAATCCCCAATACAAGGACAGAGGAGTATGAAATGACAGAACACCATTATTGACCCACTGGAGTGGCCATGTTCTCTCAGCACAGAGCAAGAAGTTGGATCTGCAAACTGAGCCTCGCCCCTGGCTTCGTGGAGCAGCCAGTCTAGAGAGAATAATGCCTAACCAGCCCCTGGTCTGAGGCAGACGTTTCCCATGTGCTTCTAAAAACAGGCATTGCTGTTTCAAAGTTAAACCAATAATCAACTCTGCAAAATGAAAATGAATTAGAATTCCCAAAGGAATGACATCGTCAAAAAGTCGTAAATCTGAGCGTAGTAAACATACTCAGTGTTGTTTTCCCTGTTGGGCTGACTGAAATAAAAAGTTATAAAATGCTCTTATCTCTTGTTTTTAGTATTTGGATGAGTACGATTGTATTCTGGAGAGATGTGGAAAATGTTTTGAGTAAAGTTAAACCCTTGAACACACATGCCTGTACACACAACACATACACGTTGCGTACTTCTTACTAACAGGAGAAGCAAAAATCACATGGCGAGATGTGCCTGCGCCTGCAAGGACTGATAGCTTAGCCAGCACCTGCCGGGTTCTGTTCCAGAGTTTGAACTCATCAACCGAGTTGTGTATGTTGGCAAAAAAAAAAAATGCCTGATGCACTTCTTGTTTTAACTGAATGGAAGGGGCCACGCTTGAGAAAGGATGCTCAGGGCTTGAAAGAGCCTGGGCACTGCTCACTCCACTGCTGGCTGGGCCTTTTGGGGTAGATGGAGTTGTCTCTCCTGTTGGAGTCAGGAGCCAGACAGCTGTAAAACAGGCGTTTGATTTAATCTATGATTTATTTCCTGCTTCCCGGAGGGTGTGGTTGGGGCTGCTGTGCTTTCTCCCACCGATGAGTCTCAAAGGTGGCTCAGGGAATATTTTATTCTCCCATACTTTATGTGCTGGGCAGAGTTTACGTTCTGTACACTCAGCATCAAAGCTGGCTATTGGACAGCTTCTGTTTTCTATTTTCCAATTTTTATTTTTGTTGTTGTCTGAAAATCTGTTTTAATATTAACTTTTTTCATTTTAGATAGTTTCATTTTCTTTCTCTGCTTTAAATCCCAGCTCTACCTTAATAAATCTGACCTTGATTTGGGGAAAGTTTTAGTTTTGGATACTGGAGACAGATTTTTAAGAAAAAAATGGTATCTTTTATCAGTTGTGAAGATGTGTGTATGTTTTGTGCACTTCTTATAAAAATATATCATAACTATAATAATAGTTTATAATATATATAAAAATATATATAACTATAATAATTTTTGAAAGTATAGACCATGTGTACATTTTATATCCCACAGGGCAGGTAGATTAAGAGCATTATGACAAAGAGAAAGTGGTAGTTTCTTCTTGAATTTGAAAACTTTAATAAAATGAATAAATGAATGAGTAATCAATAGGTATACCATTTATCTCTATTCAAAAATTAATGAATTGTTTCAGTGACAAGTTCTAAACACACACACACATATGCTTAATGAAATTTATAAATATTGCATCAATATATTATGAGGTAGGTTTCCATAAATATAAAGCCAAAGCAGTTATCAAAAATTATTTTACTAACTTTGAAAGAAGACCAGCAACACAGAGAAGTGTGTGATTTACTCATTTTACTCTTATTTGGGAATTTACAGGAGTGTTCTTATTTGGTGCATGTGTCCCTTGTCATTGCATATGATGGTCTTGTGTGACAGTTAGGTCACAGGCACAAAGCAGGACAGGTGAATCCAGGTCTGGCTATTGCAGACCATTTTGCTGCCCACTCTGTCCACCAGACAAGGGAAAAAGAAGATAAATTCAGCTGTTTTTTTTTTTCTCTAGGCAAAGAGAAAATTGACCCTACCAATTGACCATTCCTTGGGGTTCCTTATTTACTAGGGGAGCGCCTGCAACACTTCACTCTACCCCCTTTTTTACTTGTTCTTTCACTTGACTTGTGAGCTGCCTGGTGGCAGGGGCTCTATCTTAATCATGTTTCTGTCAGCAGCACCAGCCAGTACCTGGTGTGGGACTAGTCAACTGAATCATAGTTTTTGAATTAATGCATTCAATTGCATGATTTGTTTTTTTAATATATTTTATTGAGTATGCTATTACAGTTGTCCCATTTCCCCTCTTCATTCCCCTCCACCCTGCACGGCCCCTCCCACCCACATTCCCCCCCTTTAGTTCATGTGCATGTGTCATAAGTTCTTTAGCTTCTGCATTTCCCATACTATCCTTGCCCTCCCCCTATCTATTTTCTACCTACCAGTTATGCTACTTATTCTCTGTACCTTTTCCCCCTTTTTCTTCCTCCTACTCCCCTATTGCTAGCCCTCCATGTGGTCTCCATTTCTGTGGTTCTATTCCTGTTCTAGTTGTTTGCTTTTGTTTTAGGTGTGGTTGTTAATAACTATGAGATTATTGTCATTTTACTGTTCATATTTTTTATCTTCTTTTTCTTAGATAAGTCCCTTTAACATTTCATATAATAAGGGCTTGGTGATGATGAACTCCTTTAACTTGACCTTATGTGGGAAGTACTTTATCTGCCCTTCCATTCTAAATGATAGCTTTGCTGGATAGAGTAATATTGGGTGTAGGTCCTTGCCTTTCATGACTTGGAATACTTCTTTCCAGCCCCTTCTTGTCTGCAAGGTCTCTTTTGAGAAATCAGTTGACAGTCTGATGGGAACTCCTTTGTAGGTAACTGTCCCCTTATCTCTTGCTGCTTCTAGGATTTTGTCCTACATTTTTACCTTGGCTAATGTAATTATGATGTGCTTTGGTGTGTTCCTCCTTGGGTCCAAGTTCTTTGGGACTCTCTGAGCTTCCTGGACTTCCTGGAAGTCTATTTCCTTTGCCAGATTGGGGAAGTTCTCCCTTATTATTTGTTCAAATAAGTTTTCCACTTGTTGCTTTTCCTCTTCCCCTTCTGGTACCCCTATAATTCGGTTATTGGAACGTTTAAAGATGTCCTGGAGGTTCCTAAGCTTCTCTTCATTTTTTTGAGTTCTTATTGCTCCATTCTTTTCTGTTTGGTTGTTTCTTTCTTCCTTCTGGTTCACTCTATTGATTTGAGTCCCAGTTTCCTTTCCATTATTATTGGTTCCCTGTGCATTTTCCTTCATTTCTCTTGTCATAGCCTTCATTTTTTCATCTAATTTGTGACCAAAACCAACCAATTCTGTGAGCTTCCTGATCACCAGTGCTTTGAACTGTGCATCTGATAGGTTGGCTATGTTTTGGTCACTTAGATGTATTGGCTCTGGAGCTTTGATCTATTCTTCCGTTTGAGCCATTCTTTTTGTTTTTTGGTTTTTTTTTTTTTTTTTTGGTCTGGTCATGTCTGTTATATAGTGAGGGGCGGAGCCTTAGGTGTTCACCAGGGCAGGGCAACCCAATTAACCCAGTTGCTGGTTTGTGACACTGTATGTGGGGGCGGGGTCAGAGAGAGAACAATGGCACTTACTCTGCTCTCCTATTTCAGTCCCTTCCACTGCCCATAAGCAAATTGGGCTTGTTGGGTGCTGATTCCCAGGTAGGTGGGCTTGTGTACATTCTAGGACCCTGTGGGTCTCTCCAATGAACTCTCCTGTGAGACTGGGAGTCTCTCCCAGCACCTCAAACCCACACAAGTGTTTCCAATTGGTGCTTTTAGGCTTTATTTCCCTGCGCTGGGGCCCTGGGTTGCGTGGTCTGTCTCGCTCCCTGTTTGCGCCTGGTTTATCTGCATGCAAAGTGTCTGTGGTCAGCCAGCACTTTGTGTGCCTCACTGGGTCTGCCCATTGCAACCCCACACCTGGGGTCTGCCAGCTGCCACCTGTGTGCCCAGGACCTCCAAGCACCGCTTTTTCCTGGTCTGGATGAATGGTTGTTGGACTTCCATACAGTTCAATTTTCTCTCAGATCTGGTTGTTTTTTTTGTTTCTAAATTTTTGTTGTCCTTAATTTTGGTTGTGCAAGGAAGCACAGTGTGTCCACCTATGCCTCCATCTTGGCTGGAAGTCCAATTGCATGATTTGTTAGTCAGGGCTTTCCAGAGAAACAGAACCAACAAGATAAGAAGAGAAAGAGGAGAGACGAAGGGAGGAAGGAAGGGAAGGAGGGAACGAGAGAGAGAGAGAGAATCATTTTAAGGAACTAGTTCATGTGATTATGGAGGCTTGGCAAGTCCAAAATATGATGAGAGAGTCTGGCAGGTTGGAAACTCAGGAAAGAGTTGCTAATTGTATCCAAAGGTGGTGTGCAGATGGACCAGAAAGTGCTCATGTTGCAGTTGAAGTCTGAAGGTAGTCTACTGGAAGTATTCTCTTTTTTTCTGAGGAGGCTAAAAGTTTGTTGTGTTCAGGCCTTCAACTGATTGGATGGAGCCCATCCTCATTATAGAGAGCAATCTGCTTTACTCAAAGTTCACTTATTTAAATGTAAATCTCATCCGAAACCAACCTCAGAGAAGCATCCAGATAATGTTTCACAGACTATCTGGGCACTGTGGCCCAGCCAAATTGACTCATAAAATTAATCATCATACATGATTTAACTGTAGCTTAATAGACAATGACTGATTACTTTCTAGGCAACTCTGAAAATGTTGCTTCCATTGAATAAATGTTTATCTCTAATATATTTTGGTTTAGATAAATATTTTAGCAGAAATGACATAAGAGTGACAAATTTTAATATCAGGGAAATAATAGATTTCTTTTCAGTTTCAACTTTAATTCCAAAAATGACATGTTATATATAATCAGAATTTATGCTAGGAGTAAGGAATTATTTTCTTTTGGATTCATACTCAGAGAGGAAAAAGTCAGTATGGTTATATAGTAAAGAAACAACTTAATTTGACACTTTAATGTTTGAACACATAATACACTTACATAGTTTGGCAATAAAATATGATAAAGAATTCAGTGGTAACTCTTACACCCATTTCTCTCTATTTAGTTAGCTTTCCAAATTATTTTAAAGGTATATTTCTATAGAATTTCTTTTCTTTTTTTTAAAGATTTTATTTATTTATTTTTAGAGAGGAAAGGGAGGGAGAAAGAGAGAGAGAGAAACATCAACATGCAGTTGCTGGGGGCTGTGGCCTGCAACCCAGGCATGTGCCCTGACTGGGAATCAAACCTGCAATGCTTTGGTTCGCAGCCTGTTCTCAATCCACTGAGCTACGCCAGCCAGGGCTATTTCTATAGAGGTTCTTTATGCAATTATAAGGAAATACAAATATTAGTCTATGTTTTTATTTTTCACCTTTTAAAAATTTAATTTTTTAATTTAAATAAAAAATTTCACATTATGATTAGACTATGTGAACTTTATTTATGAAGTACAATAAATTAACATTACAACTCAATTTAAAATTTTAATTGCCTAAAAAGTTTAATAATAGGGTAAGAAGAAAGCAAAAGAAAATGTATTGGATAATAACTCAGGAGAAACACATGAAATAGGAAGTCAAAGACACAGAGAAGATGCTAGAGGCTACATCCGTAATCATCACAGAGCAAAACAAACCAGAGAATCCACATGGTGAGACAAATAAACCCTTCGTGTACCTTTGTGAAACTTCATGGATCTTTGTGGATTAACAGCCTCATACTCCGGTCTTCTAAGATAGTATCATAAAGTGACTTTAAGCAGGGCTGTTGAATTTTTTCAACATTAGGTATAAATGGTGCTATTAGTTTTTGATGACACTCACTCAGGATCTTACAAGGAAAGAAGATTATGCATGTTTTTAATCCCTAGGTGGGGGTAAGAAGGTCATTAAACCACAGAAAATAATGAGGTAGAAAATTCTGTCACTAGAAGAATTCAAGCCCAGCCTGGAGACCACATCTTAGAAGATACATATAAGGGATTTCAGGATTAGAAGGGAGAATGTAGACTGGATTCCATAAAAAAAATTCTATTCATATATTTTGACTCCTGTTATATAATATAATACTTAAAATTTAAATATGAAAGGCAAATACAATGTCATTCTCAAAAGGTCTATAAATAAGAATTAACCAGTAAGTCCACTGTTTGGGGTATTATTTTCATACAAACCATTATTTTGTTAATTTTATGACCCAATAACATCTATCTCTAGCCTTAATATATATTAAAAAATAAAAGATCAGAAAGTGAAAAAGATGTATCTGCCAGTTATATAGAGAAGGCCTGAAAATCACTGAGCCTGTCCTTGATGGGTAAAGGTCATGCTCATAGACAAACCAGGCGTGTCCCCTATGACCAGCACCAGACGCGAAATATGGGGCTATTATGCATTGGGGTGAGAACATTTTTTTAAGAGAGTTCATATGAAATACAGACAACATAAATCCAAGGTTGCAGTTTTGACTACTATCACTCTCAAAGCTCGTAACTGTTGGAATTTGTTCAGAAAAGTTGAATTTTATGGTTTTCATGTGTATAAATGTCAGTTTGTTAAAGTTCTCAATACAAAAAGCATTTGATGCATTTCAGATGGGGACTTTTAAATATTCATTAATATATTTTTGAGTAAGACATATATGAGTAGAAAGGAAAATGACAAACACTTGGTGATAAAAAGATGCAAAAGTTATGCTATCTGTGTTTGTTTTGAGATTTAAAAAAATGAGAGCAATCCAAAAGAACCTATGCATACCAATGGTCATAGCAGCACAATTTACAATAGCCAAGTGTTGGAAGCTACCTAGGTGCCCATCAGTAAATGAATGGATCAAAAAAAAACTATGCTACATTTACACAATGGAATTCTATGCAGCAGAAAGAAGGAGCTCCTACCCTTTGCAACAGCATGGATGCAACTGGAAAGCATTATGCTAAGCAAAATAAGCCAGGCAGTGAAAGACAAATACCATATGATCTCAACTTTAACAGGAACATAAACAATAAAACAAACAAATAAGCAAAATATAACCAAAGACACTGAAATAGAGAACAGACTGACAGTAATGAAGGGAAGAGGGGAGGGAATTTCAGGGGAAGAGGGGAAGGGTTTACAGGAACAAGTGTAAAGGACACATGGACAAAAACTAGGGGGGTGTGGAAATGGGAGGGAGATGGGGAGGGTGGGGTGGGGGTGGGCTGGGATGGGAGTGAAAGACAGAAAACTGTACTGGAACAAATTAAAATAAAAAAAATTGGAAAAAAAAAAGAAGAAAATTATACCTGTCCTAAACTTTCTTGAAGAGATTATGGTGAAGATTAAATGCGATATTTACTTAAAAAAAAAGACAATAAAAATCAAGAAAAAACACACAAATGTAAGATAATGTGAGGAAAACTAGAAATAAAACATTCATTAACAAAAAAGAAGGACACATTGACAAAAACTAGGGGGGGGTGGAAGTGGGAGGGAGGTGGGGAGAGCTGGGGGGTGGGCTGGGCTGGGAGTAAAAGAAAACTGTACATCAACAATTAAAATAAAATAAAAAAATAAAATAAAAATGAGAACATCATGATTGAACACATGTGCAGAATTAACCCATCAATACTTATTATTTGACAAAGGTAATGTTCTTGAATAACTCAGTAGAGAAATTATTACAAAATTATCTAAATTATATAAATAGTAAAGAAATCTGGACTATGGATTAATGTCTCATCCAGTAAAAATTTATTCTCTAGATTTGTTATTTAAAAAATAAAATGTTTTCTGTAAATTATGCCTGTGAAAAGACATTCAGTGCATTTGCCTAAGCAGCCACCAGGAAAATAAATAAACATTACATAGTTGTATAGCACAATCATTATTAAAAAATACTTCTCAAGCGACTACACGCAGAGGCAGCTTTTGACCACACAGGATAGACACACCCAGCTGTGGGACCAAAGCTTTAGCTCTGAGGGAGGAAAGAAAGGAAGAAGCAACTATAGGATTTCATGGCATATTAGCCGTGTGACTTGAAGACAGTGAGACAACAGTCCTGGAATAAACAAGGTTTCTTGCCTGGGAGGCAGATGAGGGTGCAATGTTTCTCCCTTGAAACTGGGTGAGGAAGCTGGTTAAGAAAAGATGTTCATCTCCATCGGCCAAGTCCACTATAAATGGGAAACAAAGCATTCTATAGGTTTGTGTGTTGGGCAAGTAGTGGCTCAGAGCATAATCCTTGGAATGAGGCTGATCTGGGTTTGCATCTTTCTCTGCCACCCATTAACTGTGTTTTTGGTCTCTTAATGTGTACCTCGCGTTTCTTAGCTGAAAGATGGAGATAATACTAGTGCTTACTTTATAGGGCTGTTGTGAGAATAAATGAGAAAATGTATGTTAAGTCATTTAAACAGTGCCTGGCCAGAGGCATATGGTAGATCCTCAGGAAACAGCAGGAGCAATTAATGACACATGTGACACATATACAGAAAAAACTGGACAATCAACAGTGCTGGCTGAGGCCAATGGAAACAGTGGAAGTGCTAGGATCTAGGGTTGGAGCTTCTGGATCAGATAGAAATACACTTTGACTTCAAATAAAAACTCCGGAAGAGGCAGGGTGGCAAAGATGTCAAGATTCTGCAGCCTTGTTGCTTGAGTTCAAGTCACTGATCTATCACTTAGCAGATGTGTGGCTGAGATAAGTTACTTCACCTCTCTGTAGTGTAGTTTCTATCTATCTTGTTGAATTGTTGTGAAAATTAAAGATACCTATCTCCTGGGTTTTTGTGTATTTAGAACATTATCTGACGGTAAATGTTATAGAAGTGTTAGTTGTTATTGGTTTATTCTTTTTATTGGAGTGTGTGACATTTCTGCCTCTCATAAAGTTACAGAGCATAAATTTAGTCTATGGAGGTTAATTAAACACCCCAAGCCCACCTAGAGTCGCCATCATTGGATGAATTATGGTGGTATTATGGTGATTCTCTAAGACAGCTAGCTTAGGCCAACATTTTAGGCCTCGTCATGGGTGGACAAGTGGGAATGCTGGAGACAGATAGCAGACGTCTTAGAACTGGAAGTGATGTTCATGAACGTTCAGTCCATTGGTGTTCAGGTTGCTTTGTGGCATTGATTCAAAGAATCCTAATTAGACAGATAAATAACCGGTGTAAGGTTTACTCATAAGTAAAATAGAGGTGGGGCCATTACTTCCACCTGCTCAACACTCCCCTCCCTGCTGAACAGAAGGGCAGTGCCTGGAGTGAAGCAGCTCTAGTTACACAGTACCATGGCAACAGCTGATATTAACGTGCTTCCTACTTCCCAGGTACCATGCAAATTATATGTTATAAGTATTAGTTCAACTAACAAATCCTTGCGAGGTATTTTTTTCATCTTAAATATAAATATGATGAAACTGAGAAAGAGTAAATAAAAATCCAAACTAACTCAAGGAGTGGCCAAGCTTGGATTTGCAGCCAATTCTGCATGATTCTGGAACACATCCATTTGAAAACAACCAAGTGTTACTACCACCTTTCCTTTTGTAAGTGAAAAAACAGAGCCCAGATTAAATGGCTTTTCAAAAGTTCTTTCTGGTGGAACCTAAAGCACAATGACTTCCTCATCAATCGTCACCTTGCAAGACTCCCCAGAACTTACCTCCAGCAGGGAACTGGCCTGACTCCACCCTTGCTCCGCCTCCTTTATGTAAACTGAATCCCCATAGCAACTTACTTGCTGTGTATCCTATACTATGTCCCCAAGTGTTTGTGTGTTCTCTAATTTTTCCACTAAGTGTAAAGACTATAGATTGTATTTGGGCCTAAGATGTAAAATTTTGCATATTAGATGACCTTAAACACAGAAATTTCATGATGGACTCTGTTTCTGGGACCCTGGGTTTTACACCCCACTTCATAAACATGATATATTTTTCTAGCTAGATAGTAAGGCACTGACTGATATAAAGATGCTTCTTATTCAGTGTATCAGAAGCAGAAGGTAATAAGAAATGCCATTTAGGAATGGCAATTATGTATTTTGTATACTCAAGAAAATTATGGTGAAGAGGATGAGGAGAGGAGACTTAATGTATGTTAAAACAAATTCAAACACTCACAGTCAACAAAACATGGCTATATTGGCACGAGAAAAGACAGATAGAACAGAGGAACAGAATAGAGGCAAAGTCTAAGTATGTGACACTGGTAGTATTTTAATTTAACAACTACAAACAGTGCTGATAAAATTGTTACCCATCAGAAAGAAAAGGAAGTAGTACCCCTTCTTCACACCATGTGTAAAAAACCCACATTAAAAAATGGAATACTTAAGGATAAAAGAATACAAACTTTAGAAGAAAATATAAAATGATATTAGATAAGTTCAGGTAGGGAAAAATCTTTTTAAGTCAGCAAATATACAAAAGAAAGCTATAAAAGAAAAGATAAACATATATAAAATTACATTTACTTATAAAACAAAAAAGTACGACAGCTGGTTAAATCCATAATATTTAAGAGCTCATGCTCACTTGTGAAATAAATTTAACATTTCAATAGAAAAATGGGCAAAGGGCACAAATAGGCAATTTGCAGAAGAAGAAAATTTAGCCCTGGCCGGGTAGCTAGCTCGCCAGTTATTTAGAGTGTCGCCCCGAAACACCAAAGTTGCCAGTCAGGGCACATACAAGAATCAACCAATGAATGTATAAGTAAGTGGAACAAGGAATTGTTTCTCTCTCTCTCTCTCTCTCTCTCCCTCTCTCCCTCTGTAAAATCAATAAAAAAATCTGGTCAATACATCTGTGAAAAAATGATCAATTTTCCCAGTAATCAGAAAAATGCTTCTTGTGCCGGTGTAAAAAACTTTTTTTTCCACTCAACTGTTTGCCAAACATTAAAAAAGAGCACTAACACCCAGTTCTGGCTGGAAAGGGGAGGAAAGGTATGTTTTCAGTTATTGCTGGTGGAACTGGGAAACACTGTGGTCTTTCTGAAAAACAGTCTAGCAGTATCTATTTCATTTAAATGCATATAATTGGCTTAAAAATTCTACTTCCAGGAAGCTACCCTGTAGATTTTCCAGCATTTGAAGACATGTGAACAAAGACTTCTCAGCAGCACTGTTCCTGGTGGCCAGCACTTGCATTGGAAGCAACCTCAGTGACCATTAGTAGAAAAGTGATTAAGTAGGTTGAGGGTCATATAACCATGGGATATGCCGTATCTATCAAAAAAGAATGAGTTAGCACTATTTCTATTCACCAGGGGGAATGTTCATAATACATTGTTAAGTTAGAAAACAAATAGCAAGGAAATACACATAGTATGAACCCATTTTAAAAAAAAATTACTAAAAGAACAATTCCTATGTATACTTATAAATGTTTATATAGGCTTATATGGCCATGAATAAAAATGAGTTTAACCCTGAAAACTGGGAGGGAGTGATGCTAGAGAGAAGAGAGTGGGTGAGAGGATGGGCAAATCAAACAAAATCCAAACAAGTAAATAAATAACAAGTAGATGCTAGGCAATTCCTCACTCCAGCTACTGGGGAGACCAGGGGGCGGAAACAGTTTACCTACAGGAGACGACCTTCTGAAAGATGCCTGCTGATGGTACCTGGTGGTGGGAATCTTTCTTTTATCTACACAAGACCTCTGGACACTGCTATTTGGAATTTCACCAAGACCTGCAATTCCTGGGCTCCTTACTGTGTTTGTCTCAGTACTCAGCACAGCGCTGTGCACAGGTGGATCTCAGTAAACAGGACACTATCCTGGCACAGGACAAGCACACAAAGCAAGAGAACCGAATGTAGATGAGTGGTGATCCCCGCGGGACCCCGGCCTAGCCTGCCTGGGGCTCAGCTCACAAAGCAGAGTGCTGGGCTTTCTGCCTGGCCACACCAGAAAGGGGCAGAGGAAAGGCCATTCCTGAACACCCTCTCAATAAGTGTATTGAGCCTTTGGACAAAAAGTGAGTTTGGAGCTGGCAGATGCTGTGTCCAGTGGCCTGAACAGAATGAGAGGAGTGACCGGGTAGTATTTTTTCAGTCTGTGCTTTTGCCACAGGATGCAAGAGCTTTGGATTTGTTTCCAGGACAAGGAACCCCTGAGTTCTGGCATGCCTTTTATGTGCGCCATGGGACTCAGCCCCAGGCCAGAGATGGAGGGCTGACAAAAATGACTATTGGATGAAGCAAAACCACCTTTGTGAAGACAGAAGAACTGTATGGAGATTCTCTGCCCATGACAACAAGGTTGGAGCCAAAACCTCTGCCTTCTCTAGGATCATCCCTGCGTATTCCCCTCATCTCATCCGCTCCCTCCTCTCCCCCCACCTTCGTGCAGTGGTCTCAGCTTATGTGCTTGGATTCTTTTCATTGCAGATTTCAGTCTAGCCATCAAACAATATTGCTTGAAGAGGAGAGAAGAAAGAATGCTATTAAAAAAGGAGAAATAAAACAGTGGGGAGAGCAGGACGTGGTAGATCTGGTAACTTCTTTAAAGAGTTACTATGCTGAAGAGACTAAGGGTCAGTGAATCCCCTCTCTTGCTGGACATGGGTGTATATGGGACATGCACAGACGTATTATTGATTATTGCCAGTATTCTAAGAGAAACTGAGTTCTCATTTCACAATTGTCCAGTAGTGTGGCATAACACAGATGATGGATTAAAAGTTCGTAACCCTGTTGAATAGTTTGCTAGAGATACAGTTAACTTTGGTAAGACCTTTGGAAAATTCTCAGTTCTAACCATCTGAGGTTACATTTAGAATTGCTCACATAAATCTCTGAACCATCAGCACTCTGAGGCGGCTCAACAGAAGCCACCCGTGTTGGCTGGGCCATGCTCCCTCTGAAGGCTCCAGGGGAGAGTACCTCCTTGCATTTTTAGGTTTCTGGTACCTTCAGGCATTCCTTGGTTTGTGGCTTCATAACTCCAGTCTCTATCTCTGCTTTCTCCTCTTTTCATCTGTGTCTTCTTCTTTTCTGTCTTTTGTAAGACACATGTCATTGGATTTGGGTCCCACCTGGCTAATTCAGGATGATCCAGTCTTGAGATCTTTAACTTGATCACATCTGCAAAGACCCTTTTACCTCAGGAAGGTCACATTCACAGGTACTGGGTGTTAGGGCGTGGAAATACCTTTGAGAGGCACCATTAAGCTTATTACAATGTCCAAAAGCAGGATAGAGCATTCTCCTCATCACTGCCCTTAGAATTACAAATTTCTTACCCTAGTTTATAAGATCATACTCAGCTTGGCCTTCTTCACAGCTTTCCACTGTCGCTTGCTACATGCTGGCTACATAGGTCTCCCTTTACTTTCCCAAACTGACAAAGTGCTTTCCTTCCTCAGTCTCTTCCCCTCACTGTAACCTCTTCCTTAGAATTCCCTCACTCTACTCATAACTGTGCTGGCTGAATTTCATCTTTATCTCTTGGCTTAAATGTCATCCCCATAAGCACATGTAAAGTAGGTCTTAACATTATCCTCTGTAGTAATGGATTCTTGATTATTTCTTTGTCACTATTTATAATGATTTATTTATTAGCTTATTGTTTGATTCTAGACTAGGAGTTCTATAAGCTCTAACATGGACTTTGTCCATCTTAATCACTGTTTTGGCCTCCAAATCTAGCACACAGTAAACAATAAATATGTGCGAAATGAATGAGTGAATGAATGAATGATGCTGTTTGTTTGGGCGATGCTCAGATGGTACCCAGGATGGTGGTGGCACTTCATGCACAGTGAACTGTGTCAAAGGCTTGGATCCTTGAGTTGTGAAGCCATTTCTAATTATATAAACCAGTAACAAGTTAGATATTCAGAGATTTCTGCCTGTGTAATGGATTAGAATTAGGTTGCAAGAAAATTCTCAGGCGACAAAAGTAAGACAGTGATGGGACTGTTTTAAAGGAAGAAACTGTTAAATATTTCCCCATTTCCCCTTGTCATCTTGCACAGGAAATCAGAGGATTGCAGTTTCTCTCTCCAAAGAGGTACCAAGAAGGTGCAGCATTAACGTGGTCCCTAGAAAAAACACAAGTGAAAGGATATGAAATGGATTATTTCCTGTTGCCTTAGGTTTTTGCCCATCACCACAAAGCTGAGGACAATAGGCTCTGAGTGTAACCGAAGGCAGGTCCAGCTGCCTGCTGTTTCTAAAGTCAATACTCTGGAAGCAGGTGCTGATGTAAAAAGGAAAGTGGTTTATTTGCAGATACCGATGCTGGTCATGTGGAAGATAGGAGACTCACATCTCAAAGCTCACCTCCATGTCTCACTGGAGGCAAAGGTTTTTATAAGGAGGGAGAGGGGAACAGAACACAGAGATCAAGGGAGGTGGTTGAAAAGTTCTCTACATGCAGATCAGCACAGCCCATTCCAATGAGGCAGGTGACGGTCTGGTGCACATCATGCTGATTTCGGGATTCTGGTTTCACATCACCCTCAGCTGAAGGTCAGCAAATTTCCTGGGGCTCGGATGTCTGAAGGTCGGAGTCTGTATCTTCTGTAGCTAGTTCCGAGGATTCCTATACTAACATGCTGTTTATCTACAAGGTACGTATTAGTCAGAGTCAGCTCTTGCAGAAACAATGTCGAAAGAATGATGGGGTGGGTTACAATTCCCCACCATTACACAAGTACATCCATATCCGGCTGGCAGCCGGACAGCTGCCGAGGGACTCCCAGGACCCTCTGCCATGGGCTAAGAGTCTCCAGGCTCATCCTTTAACCCTCCACCCCTTCACATGTAACCTGTTTAAGCAAAATCCTAGAATTCACTGAAGAAGGGTATTAGGGGTAATGAGGTGTCAGCCTAGTGAGAGTCCTGGGGTCTAGAGGGTGTGGCTCCAGGTGGACACCTCACGGAGGTCGGGTTGCCTGCCTGAAGTATGATGCTGTCAAGGCGGGGAAGGGGGTCCTTGGAGGAGTGTGTTTGAAGGCTGTAGTTGGGGAAGAAAATAAAAGCTGTCTCCTGTTTGATCCCTATGGATTTTAGTCTATTCAATGAGCCAATTAGTCACATGAACAATATATTTAAAACTTTTTTAGCTTGTATATACAATAATGATTAACCTTTGCTTAGCAATGATGTCAGGCCCTAAATATTTTATATATTGTGTGTATGTATGCTGTGTGTATACATATACTTCATAGTACACACATGTAAGTTCTCATAAATTCTTATGGAACCTTAATGAAGTAGGTACTGCTATTATAATCTCATTGTAAATGAGTTAACATAGACATAATAGGTAAAATGATAGATAAAATCTCAGGCACCTCATTGTACCTTATTGGGCTTTAGTTTCCTTAACTATAAAATGAGGCAGGTGGATCCCATGGTGTCCGAGATCCTTCTCAATTCTCAATTATATAAATTTATGATTCTGTGAGATAGTGAGAAAGGTTTGTGCAAGGAAGGAGTAGAGCCAGAGAATGAGAAAAATGTGTAAAGCAAAGAGAACCTAAAAGAAAGAAAATCAAGTATTGACATTCTTGACCTTTCATTCCTTCCTATAGAAACAAACTCCACAGAACAATCAGATTCGTGCCTATTGGATAATATGTAGTAGTGTATGGTAGAGCAAAAGAAACTTGCACTTAAATAATCTTGCAATTAAATACAAGATCCATGATACCCAGGAGCTGGTGTGCTTGTTGCAACTTCAAGGAGACCCAGCATGAGAGGAAAATTGCCTGATAAATATGCCACATTGCTCTGCACAGGTTCAAACACGTCCCTAATCATGTCAGCATTTTGATGCTTCCTGGGGCCCTTCTCTTTCTCATTAGCATTTTCAGAAGGTTACATGACTCAAATCTGTTAGTCAGACCCACTGAACCCCCACCAAATTGTGAGGGGCTGGAGAGAAAGAAGACAGGGCAATGAACTTGGAGGAGATTCATAGCCCAGACCCACATTCTTCTGTGAACTGGAAAAGTCTGTGTCTGTCGTGGTGAGAAAAATGGGTTATGACCCCTTCAGACATTGTCTCTGGAGAGGTCGAGTTCACGGGCTGCAGAGTAGGGGGCACTCATTGTGAAGGACCCTTGCTGCTGACTCCATCTCTGTCCTTGAAGAGATTTTTTTTGCTTCTCTAGACACTTGCAGGCACCCTGGTGAGTTGACCCCAGGGACTTACATCTCATTCTGAGACCGCTCCCTGGCTGTCACATTCACTTCAACTTAACCTTCTCCTTTCATGAGAATGACCTAGATATGACCCTCCAGAGGAGACGGTGTGTCTCTGGTGTTTGGCAGAACAAATAACTATAGTCTATTCCCAAGAACAGCAAGGGGAGCTGCTGGGGAAATACAGGCGCATGGATGTCTCTAACTATTCAGGAGATGTTAAATTAAAATACTGATTTAAGAAAAGGGTAGCTCAGAGCAGAACAAAGCTTCCATGTTGTTTGAGAAGAAAGTAATCAGGAAACAAAACATTTTCTGACTTAAAGTCAGGAGCAAATTTGAGTTGATGGAAATTGTTGGCTCCTTTGGATCAACCAATAAGTGGATTCAAACTAAAGACAAGGAAAGGAGGCAAAATGTGGAAAGAAGATACCGCAAATATGATAGACCAAGATGAATATTCTAAATATGTAAAAATTATAGAGATGCAACAGCAACAGGGGCAGAGGAAGTGGATAGAAAATTCTCCTAGAGAAGGAGTTAATAAAACTGTGAAAATGGTTAGCCTCACCATTTAGTAGTAGTTAACATGCTAAAAATTTAAGCAGTGAGTTTTTCAGAGATCATATTCTTTTAAAAATAACAATAATCATGCACTGATGATGTGTGTCTTAATTGGTATAACTTTTCTGAGAAAGAATTTGCTGATATATAGCAAAAGATTTCAACACGTTCCCACTCTCAGATTCACATTCTACTTTTCAGTGACCATCCTAAAGAAATAATAACCTAGCTGTTAACATAAATTTATTTGTTTATCAAGATGGTATTTAGAATAGCAAAAGCAAGAAAATGGCAAAATGGCCAATGGTTGGGGTGGTGTGAATAAATTATGACATATTCTATGATATGATAAATCATTAAAATCATTAAAATTACATTTTTAAAGGTGAAGCTATCTTCATATAATTTTAATACATACTTTTATGTAATGTTTTACACAGTTATTTCACAGTGTGATCACAATTATTTATATACAGGGTGGGGCAAAAGTAGGTTTACAGTTGTTCATGTGGAAATTAGAAGACTAATTAATACATAAAAATACAAGAATAAACACTGCATTTCATGTATTCACAACTTTAAGCCTACTTTTGATGCACCCCGTATTAACTATGGTCTATAAATTGAGGCCATTAAAGTTTATGGGGCTACCACAGATTTTCTTTAAGTGCATGTTTTTCATTCTATTCTACCTCAAATAATGCCTCCCACCCCATTCCCAATCTTGGAGAATGTAGGCGCTGCTTCATATACTACCACTGGTAGTGCCTGTGTGTGTAAGACCTTTTAACATTTCCAGGACGCTCTCCCTTTATTTTTCCCTTCATGTGTAGGCACTCATTCTTCCTGTACGCCCCTTTCCCTTCCACATCTGGCAGATGAGCTATTTTTTTTTTTCTGTTTTGGCTCATTTGAGTATGCTGCAGGATAAAATAAGTATGCTTCCAGCACAATATTGAAGTGCTGAGGAGTGCACTTCGGGGAAATAAAACGAAGGCAATGTGTCCACTCTCCGCAAAGGGGGAATGATGATAAAGTGCCCGAGTTTTGTCACTGTTACTGAACGGGCGTGTCTGGGAAGGAAGTAATCGTCATCGCCGCAGACGCTCTCCTCTGGCTCCTCTCTCCCCCGCTCGAACATATATCATGTGCTAGAGTCATTTCTGGCACAGATTGGGAAAAAACTGTGTGGACAGGAGTTACAAAGTCAAGGTGATGAAATAATGAAAATAGGCCCATACCTTTTGATTATCTTTTTAAGAAGCTACTTTCTAGGCCAGCTACAGACCGCTTGTTCCAGTTCAGTTCTTCAAACGTTGCAAGTTTCACTTGGTAAAGATACTGTCCTGCTATGGAAGTGGTCTTGTCCAGTGAGAGTGTAAAGGTCAATTTTAGAACATTGGGGTTTCAGGATTTTTCATGAAGTTTTTTTCTTGGGACCATGTAAATTCCACTAATGAACCCCAGGTTTCTGCAGCTGTAGGGAAGGGGCTAGAAAAATTTCGTGTTTAAAATGCCATGAACAGCAAACAGCAATCTCATAGCTACTGGTGGGCAGGTCCCAATTTTTGCTCAGCTTCATTCCTGGGAAGAAGCAATGGTAAGGCAATTTTTCTCCAGAGGGGAAGTTGTTAGGTCCACAGAACTGGTCGAAAGTCAGTAGCAAGAAGTTTGGCAGTTTCTTACGAAGTTAATTAAGACTATACCTTCCTGACTCACCAAATCCACTCAAAAGTATTTACTCAAGATCAACAAAAATGAATGTTCATGAATGGGAGAATATATAAATTAATTATGGTTTATTGTATAATATACCATTTGTATGTGGTATATTTGTATAACAGTATAAGTACTCAATAATAAAAAGGAATGAATTATAGACATATTAAATAACATCAATGACTCTTACAGAAATTATCTTGTATAAAAGAAGCCAAACACAAAATTGTACATACTATGTGATTACATTTGTGCAAAGTTATGAAACAGGCACGACGAATCACTAGTGATAGAAGTCAGGAGAGTGGTTGCTTGGGCAGACTGGTGCGCAGGGAGGGACATCCCCCGGCCCATGGGGCCGGTCTGCGCTCTGATGATGTGTGGGGAACGTGGGGTTTACATTTGTCGAAACTCATCTAATTTTGTCAAACTTAAAATTTTGGATTTTGCCTTTTACAGAATATATATATATATAAAAGGACTATAAACAAACATTTAAAGAATAGTGGCCAGTAGGGTTGCAATGCTCCACAACTGGAGGTCTTTTATAATTTCCTAGTGCTGCAGCTGTGATTCTCAAGGCTGGCTGCATATTCGACTTATTTGTGGAGAAGTTATTCTGCTAGGTGCCTGGGACTTACCACTGGAGGTTCTGAACCTGTGGGGTGGTCCAGGAAGCTGTAGTTCAGACAAATAAATTCCAGGGCTTCTTAAAGTGCACCCTGAAAAGAGAGACTTCTAGGTTTCAGACAGTAGTAGACATTTTAAAAAGGCTTTTGTAGTATCTGATCACAATCACACCTATTGAGACACTGGTGAATAAAAAAGGTGTTTTTTTTTTTTTTTTCTACCAAGTAGCTTTAGAAAAGAAGAGATGTGGAGTGAAGGGAACCCTACTGCACTGCTAGTGGGAATGCAGACTGGTGAAGCCACTGGGAAAACAGCATGGAGTTTCTTCCAAAAACTAAAAATGGAACTGCTGTTTGGTGCAGGGATCCCACTGCAGGGATTATATCCTAAGAATGCTGAAACACCAATCAGAAAGAATACATGCACCCCAATGTTCATAGCAGCATTATTTACAATAGCCAAGACACAGAAATACAGACCAAATGCCCATCAGTAGATGAGTGGATAAAAAAGATGTGATACATTTACATGATGGAATACTATGTCGCTGTAACAAATAAGGAACTCTTAGCCTTTGTGACAGCATGGATGGACCTGGAGATTATTATGGTAAGCAAAACAAGTCAGTCAGAGAAAGACAAACATCATGTGATTTCACTCATGTGTGGAATATAATGGACAAATTAAACTGACAAAATAAAACCAGAGGCATAGATACATGGAACAAACTGACAGATCTCAGAGGGGAGGGCCTGGGGGGACTGGAAGAGATTAGGCAAAGAACATATATACTTATATGCATAGCCTGTGGTCACAGACAACAAGGTGGTGAGGGCCAGGGTGGGAGGGGTCGGCAGGAGCAGGGAGGAGGGGGGTGATGGGAGGAAAATGGGTGACATCTATAATAGTGTCAACAATAAAATACAATAAAACTAAAATTGAGAAATTGAATTAAGCCTGAAGTAAAGATGAGGGAAAGGAACTAACATATATCAAGGGTCTAGGATGTGCCAGGGAGGTTTTAGCATTTGATGTAGATAATTTCATCGAAATTCTCTAAAAAGCATATTTATCATTTATAATCTATTTCTACTGCAATCACTATTGCCCAGACCCTCAGCTATTAACAGTCTTGCCTCTTAAGCTCTAGCAAAACCACCTTTCTTGAAAATCTCTTAAAAGCCTGGGCTATTTCAGGGTGCTAGGCCCTGCAATGCCTGGGATGCATTTCTCCTTAGTCTGCTGGATGTATTTCTACTCATCCTTTAAGATCCAGCTTAAGTATTCGGTGTAATCCCCCTTATAAACACTCCCTCCTATTCCTTTGCTTACTCTGTGGAGGAATTTCATTCCTCTTCAAGTAGAAATTGTATCTACTGTCCCAGGACTTGTACCAAAGTGTGGTTTAGAGTTCTCGCATGTGAATTAGAGACACCTGTTGATAATTGACTTAATGGTGAGTCTACTTAAATAGAGAAAACACGACAAATCTTTTGGCAGTCAAATGTAAACCTGACCCTAGCACTAAACTGATTTCTGCTTTGTATTATCATGTTTATCACATAGCATTATAATTTTTGATGTTCACTTTTCTCTTGCCAGCTGGAAAAATGTCTCCTGGAAGACAAGGCTATGTCTTTTCCAACTTCATGACCCTGGGATTTGGCACAGAACCAGGTGTCTGTTTAGTGATCAATAAATTACTGTTAATAGAAAATACATGAATGAGTGAGACCACCTTACTTCACCTTAAACCTTAATTTGTACAGAGAAATAGTGAATTTTCAGTAACAACTCACTGACCCCAAGATAAAAAAGTAAAACCTCAAAATGGGTTTCAAGTGTTCCCATAGTTACCAACTGCCCCACTCCAGCTCTAGTTCTAACTAGCCTGATGGGCTAATGATTACTAAATTAAATCTTTTGACCAATATGTATTGACCCATTTCTTGAATATCATATACTTGTTCTTTCTCCATGTGCTTGGTTAAATTGCCCCCCATTCCACACTTCAACGAAAGAGCATGTGACACCTAAAAAGCCGAGTGCGAGTCTCTGCTCACATCAGCTGTGTGACTGTGATCCCATGACTTAATGTCTCTAAGCCTTGCTTTGTTTATTCTCATTTATAAAATGGGATAATATCTGAGATAACATATAGGTTGCCCTGAAAACTTTACAAATTTATTATTATTATTAATTTATATATTTTCCATATGAACCTTAAGGTCCATTTCCTCTCTGAAGTTAGAAGAGCCTACACTTTTTTCTGAACTCCTGGAACTATTAACTCCAGCAGCTCACAACATGCTATTATTATCATCATCATCTGTTTCATGTGTATGTAGCCTTTCTGTCTAACCAGATTGGGAGCCCCTCACAGGCAAGAGCAGGAACTTGTATCACCCTTCTTTTTATGCCCCTAATCACATAGCAAAGCATAACAGATATTAAATTATACTAATATTTAATTGTCTTCAATAAGGAGAATAGAAAATATATTTAGAATAATAGTATTTTAGACTAATAAGTTCTTAAATATCATTTAATATAATCTTTTTCTATGGAAGCTGTAATTTATGTATGTTATGGGTATTTCTTAAACTTACAGCTAATAATAATGCTAGCTAATGATTCTTGAGAATATCCTGGGACTATGCCAAGTAGTTTAAATAAATGATATAATTTAATGACATTGGAGTTATTATACCCATTTTATAGATGAAAAAACTAATGCTTAGAAGCTGGGATTCCAACCCAAGGATCTTTTTTTCTTTCTTATTTTAATTTTTATTCTTGTATTATTATTTCTTTTTTAAATTGAATTTATTAGCCCTGGCTGGTGTGGCTCAGTGGATTGAGTACTGGCCTGTGAACCAAAGGGTCACTGGTTCAATTCCCAGTCAGGGCACATGCCTGGGTTGCAGGCCAGGTCTCCGGTAGAGGGTGCTTGAGAGGCAACCACACATTGATGTTTCTCTACCTGTCTTTCTCCCTCCCTTCCCTTCTCTAAAAATAAATAAATAAAATGTTTAAAAAATGAATTTATTAGGGTGACATTAGTTAATAAAATTATTCAAGTGGAGACAGACTCTTGAATACAGAGACTAGATTAACAGCTGTCAGGCAGGGCGTTGGCAGCTGAGTGGGAAGGGTGAAGGGATTAAGCAAAGATAAAAAAAGACTGATAAACATGGACAATAGTACTGTGGTTTCCAGAGGAAAGAGGGCGTGGGGGGAGATTGAAGGAGGTGAAGTGGGGATAAATGGTGATGGAAGGAGACTGGACTTGGAGTGGTAAACACACAATACAATATGCAGATGATCTGTTGTAGAATTGTACACCTGAGACTCTGGCATTTTCCTCCAGAGCTTCCTCTTTTAACCTACCTTTGGCTTTGAAGGTCCTAATTCTCACACAAGTACTCTTCCTGCTACAGGGGTAACCATTATCTTCTCTTCAGTAGTAGTTCTTCAAGTGTGGCCCCAGTGAGCAGCATCAGCATCACCTGGGAATTTGGGTCCCACCCAGCCCTGCTAAATCAGAGACTCTGGGGTTGGAGTCAACATTCTGTTTTGATAAGCCTTCCAGTTCCTCTTTATGCAAGGTCATATTTGAAAACCACAGCTTTGGGGTAAATATTGTACTTGTCTTTTTGCTTCTTCTCTTGCTCATCTCATTGCTTAATAGATTTTCACATTATGAATTTATATAACAAGGGTGACAAAATCTACTTCTTTCCATCAATATTCAATGATTTCTGTCTCTATTCTGTAAATGAAATTGCACTTCAAGCAAAAGTAAAAGAAAAAGAAAAATTTAGTGGTTGTAGAAATGTTATTTGGAAGACTTCAAATCTTACTAAATTTTATGTGTAATGAATTTTTTTTTGGTTTGAGACAAAGATGGTTACTTTTTTGAATAATCTAAGATATTAGCTGAGCAGTACTTCTGCAGAAACAGTGGAACAAATAAAAAGTCATTAATAGATCATCATTATGCACAGAACAACTTGTTCTGTGCTTTAACAACTAAAGTTAATGCAAATATTGTCCTTCTTATATAAAAGTAATAATGATTTATGCAATGAGGAATTAGTATGGAGTAATAAATATGTCTTTGTTTTCTAAGGAGACGGCAGTCATGACTATTTACCAGAGAGAGTTGCTTTTTGAAAAACAATGCATTTTACTAAGAATGAAGCATGACAAATAAATGTGACTTTAGGTAAATTTCATAAAACTTTAGAGTTATAAGGATGTTAGTTGACATCTGGTCTAACCTCCCATCTAACCCCAAATTTCTTTGGTATAATCTCTGATGGAATTTTATCTAGCTACTATTTGAATATCTTCCCTCAGGGATAAAAAGGCAACCAATTCTATTTTTGGATAATTCAATTTCACTTTCCTCTTTTAAAATAAATATTTTACTATCCTTCTATTACAGTTGTCTTAATCCCCCCCTTCACTCTCCCCACCCATCCCACCACCCGCTCCCATAGACAATCCCTGCCCTGTTGCCCATGTCCGTGGTTTGGTCATTCATACATGTTCTTTGACTATTTCCTTCATCTTTTACTTTCACTAGAACAGTTTCTGCTTTTTGGAGCCACACTGAAGGGTCTAGACTTTCAGTACTAGTTATCAACATTTGGATTATTTCTAGTGGTAAATGTTCCTCTTTTAATGAGGTTTCCAGAACAAATGCAATTAATTCACCTGCTGTCTTAAAGCAGTGCAGTTTGTGGGCAGGACTAACCATGATCCACACTGAAGAGCTACTTGTTAAACACATATTTCCCTTCTCTATGACATCTTTCTCTTTTTAAATCAGATTCATTGAGGTTTTACTTACGTGCAGTATAATTCATCTCTTATAATATACAGTCCTTTGAGTTTGGATGAATGCATACAATTGTGCCACACCACTGCAATAAAGATATAGAACAGTTCCACCACCCCTTGGGCCCCTTTGTAGCCAACCTTAACCCTTCATCCCCAGGCCCTGACAACCACTAACCCGTTGTCTGCATCTATGGTTTTGCCTTTTCTTCTATGACATTGTGATTACTGAAATGCACAAGTTTAGTTATGAGGGTTCTCATTAGGACTACACAAGGTACATGACAAACTATGGAGTAAATAATTAAAAAAAGAATAAAAAATTAAGTGAAAGAGAATTTGAAAAGAGAGAAAGGAGTTTAGAAGGAGAAAAAAAATGAGCCTATAGTTGTGATACAAGGTGCCTTGGATATTGTTGTCAACATCTGCTTGAAAACCTATCAGTCACTGTGATGAACTAACCCATTAACTAATTGGAAACTTGAGAGAACACGCAGCTGGTTGTATAGAGAAGCAAACTCCAAAGCCACAGTACTCAAGAACAGTGAGAATGAGAGCATATGGGTCCTCTACCACAATAGTAGCCACTGTCCACGGTGCTGAATCTCCTAACATGTTAGCACATTTATATATCTTTTTTTAATCTTAACTTTTTATTTTTTGCCGTTTTCCTTTTTTTAGTTTATTTTTATTTTATTTATTTATTATCACATTTTTTACTTCACATCGTTTGTACTGTTGTTCAAGTACAATTGTCTCCATTCCCCCTCCCCCCATCAGCCATCCCTACCTCCTACCCTCGATCCTACCCCAGTACATTTATATATCCTTACTTAGAATTCTGGTGACTTCTATCTGACCTCTCTCAGGAATTCAGATCCAAATGAAGGTCAAGGTTTTGGCAAGGAGAATTTAATGTGGGTTTTGACTTTTGGAGAGATATTTTCAGAAATTGGGAGACACATTTGTTTTAAAATAATTTTCAAATTAATTTAAAAATAAAAAAAATATCCTGTCCAGCTGGGAAAGATATATTCCCTTTTATACACCTGACTCTTTCATTTTTGTGTTTAGTGATTTGCTCCTCATATTGAATTAGCTGTGAGGTTCCTTCTGTGTTTACATCTCTTTGGAAGATGCTCAGGGCTGTGTTGAGATTTATGTTCTGATCTCAGCTATGCACCAAGTAGCTGCCTAACTTTCCTAGTGGCCCTCAGGACTTAGGGGTAGGGTTGTTAGATTTAGAAGATAAGACTGTAAGATGTTCAGTTAAATAGGAATTTTACTTTTTATTTTATTTATTTTTTAAAAAAGATTTCATCTATCCATTTTTAGAGAAAAGGGAAGGGAGGGAGAAAGAGGGAGAGAAACATTGGCCTGCAACCCAGGCATGTGCCCTGATTGGGAACTGAACTCGCAACCTTTCAGTTTGCAGGCCAGAGCTCTATCCACTGAGCCACACCAGCCAGGGCTAAATATGAATTTTAGATAAACAAGAAAGACTTTTCAGTTACAAGTGTGTTCCATACTGAGATAGATTATTAAAATATCCTGAAAAATGGCCCTGGCCAGTGGCCCACTTGGTTGGAGCATTATCCTGTATACCAAAAGTTGCAGTTTCAATCCAGGGTCAGTGTACATACCTAGGTTAGGGGTTCAATCCCTGGTTGAGGCATGTATGGGAGGCAACTGATTGATGTTTCTCCCTCACATTGATGTTTCTTTCTCTCTCTCATTCTATCTCTCATCAATACATGTAAAATCAGGTAAAGATTAAATACATATAAAGAGAAAGATCCAAGATGGCAGACAAGTAAGTGGAAGCTACACTAACTTCTTCCAGGGACCAATCTAGAATTACAACTGAACTGTAGAGAAATCATCTGGAATAACCAATTGAAGCCTTATAACCATGGACAGACAGAAGAAACCACTTCACCATAATGTAACTGGTGTGGAGTGTGGAGGAGACACAAGAGGGCTAACTGGGCTCCCATGGACAGCAGCTGAGGTGCTGGAGGGATACTTCAGTGGCCAGTGGGTTCCCCCTGAAAAGCGTGGGGTCTAAACTCCAAGCTTGGCTCACCAGCTTATAGCACCAGAGCCAGAAAGGAACCCAGAAAACATCCAGCTCTGAAAATCATAGGGTTTCTGTCTGCCAAGGAGAGATGGCTGGAGACACAAAGCCTCTTAAAGGGCCAATACACAAAATTTCATTCGCAGCTACTTACCCTGGGCTCCAGCAAAAGGAGTGCAGAATGGACTAGAGAAGCTTGAGTAGAGTCTGGGGTTGGTGGCTCTGGGGATAGAACTGAGGGAACAGCCACCAGAATCCTTGTGTGGAGTCATTCCCCTTACTGTAGGAGCTATCTCTCTTGGCAGAGCACTGCTCTCTGAATGGCATCAGCCTAAGCGGAAGCAATAGCCCTGCCCCCAGGAATTCCTACATTTCACCTTGTGGTGCCTAAGCCCGACTGATGATTACAGAGTGATTAGATTAACAAACTGAAGGAGACATCTACAGACTATGGACCCTCTGTAGTCTGAAACAGGCTGCCTAGGGCCAGGCTGGGACACCATGTGACATCACCAGGGGCAGATCCAGAAAGAGAAGACAGTAAACACTAGCTTCTACTGAGAGGTATGCCACCACATATTCTTTGTGATTGCATTATTTTCTGTCCTGCACAGCAATTTAACATTCATTTCTTGTCCTTCAAGTTAGTGCCTATTATTTCACTAGTTTTTATATTATAGTTTATTTCAAATCTCATATTTTGCTCCTCCCTTCTCTTACTCCATTTTACTTTCTTCTTTCCTCTTTTCATTTAAAATTTTATTTTCTCTCTTGCTATGACTTGTTTCTATTCCAAACTGTTACTGTTTCTCCCCCATCCAGCCCCTGAGAACCATTTTCCTTGTCATTAGTCATCTCATGTTCTTTTTCCCGTTCTTAAAATGCTCTTATTCTCTCTCCATCTTTATCAGTCTTTGCTCATTGGTTGTGGATATGGTTGTTGTTGTTGCATTTCTTCAATTTTATTTCTAGATCTTCACTATTTTTGTATTTCAAGTATCAAATTTTACCATTCCCTCCCTTACTTCATTTTGCCTTTCTTTTTTATGCTATGAAATATTAAGTAGTTGAATTGTTTTTGACTTGTAGGTGACCCTTAGTGATTTGGGAGAAGATAAACCTTGTCAATGAGGTTATTTTAAAATTCTGAGTGTTGAAGATAGCTTAAATCTGTGAAATCATCAGGTTATACTTGTCCTTACAGCTCAAGTTCAAGGGTGAAAGGAGAGGTTCAACAAAAGAAGTTGTCCACCTGGGTGTATACTGGGGACAATTCTGGGGTTATTATTATTTGAGGTGATGACACTGTTCCTAGTTCAGGTAAATTATATTGCCTGTAATTTTTTCAAATTTCTTTTATTTCTCCTTTTGTTCATTAGCTCACTTTGGTATCCTATTTGTATTTTAAATATTCACTGTTTATTTTAATTTAGGATGTCATTCCATGAAAAACAGATTTTTTATTCTGTGCCCAGGACACAGCATTGCTGGTTTTTAAAAAAATTCACCCATCCTTATCCTGCCTAAGGGAAAACAAGTGTTTACAATGACTTGTTGACTGCATCTGTGAGTAGATAAATATAGTACTTATTTGAAATGGTGTCATAGAGTACTTTTTAATTCCTAATTATGCCACCAGCAATTACTTGGCCACAGTCCTGAGCAGGCTGTCAATACTCTGGGTATCTATACAGTGTCTCATAGGTATTTAATCATGCTAAGATGGGTAGGAGTACAATGAACAATGGAAATGGACATTAGATAATGATAGTTAATTCTTACCAAAGAGTAAATTTAGTCCCAACTTTTAGCACTCTAGAAAATGACTGTATTAAAAATTTTGGAAGTTCATCTGTCCATCAAAAATCTAGTGAGTACAGATCAGAATAACAGATGAATGTTAAACATGATTTCTGAGTGGCAGGAAATTTTGTTCTAGATGGAGCTGATGTCTCATCCCTGTGTGACTGACAGGTTCATAATGGCACAGTACATTTACTCCTCCACTCCTCTTGTGTGTAGCTAAAAAAATCATTTACAATAATGGTAGTCACATTTCCAATAACTTACAGTTAACTCATCATGTAACAGGAAGTTCTTTCAGTGAATAGTCAAGCAATATATCTTATATTGATTTTCTTTTAGTGATGCCCTTGTCTCCCCAAATTATTAGGTAAATTACAAAAATGAGATTATGATTTTCTGAGCATGGGTAACTCAACACTTTAGTGAATAGACACTGTTAACTAAACATTGACCTTCTAAGTATCACCTGACATTTATGGCCCCAGAGCAGGCATCCCGGGATCTGTGGATGTTCTGGCAGGACACTGTTCTTCAAGAGGAAGGTGAGAGGCAGGAGAATAGAGGCTCACACTCCTCCTGGAGTTGGTGCTGAGGAGCACATTGTAATTAGCACAGGGGTAGTGAGCAGAGTCTGAAGCTGAGAGACAGACAGTTTTCCTGATTACGCCTTTTACAAAATGGAGAAATTTTGAGCAAAGAGGGACTTTATTGTCTGACAACCCAACCATCTCATTTTATCCATGGAGAATCTAATAATTAGGTGAGTTAATAGAGCTCCTCAGTGAATAGATCATATTGGTAGAGCTAGGCCAAGAGTCAGTTCCCAGATTCTTAACTAATGCTCTTGCAAATGTGGTCGAAAGAAATGAGCTTAGAATCAAGGCTTGAGTCTCAGTAATATAACTGAGCCAAATGACCTTTTCAAGTACATAATGCAGTCCTTGAGCTCAGTTTCCTCATTGATAAAATGAGGGTGAATGTATTCACCTGATTTACCTCTCAAGGATATTGTGGGGTTTTGTGAGATAACAATGGAGTGTAAAGGGCCAAAAGAAAGGGTTCTATATTTTTATTTACTGACATGTAACAAATAATCCCCAAATTCATAGCTTAGAGGACAAACATTTATTGCTTACCTCATAGATTCTATGGATCAGGAATGTGGGCCCAACTGACCTGGATGCCTCTGGCTCAAAAATCTCTAATAAGCTTGTAGTCAGTCTATCAATCAGAGCTTTGAAGGTTGACTTGGGTGAGGTGGGGCAAGGTCTTTGCCCAAGCTCAGTGTCATGATTATCGGCAGTTTCTTGCAGGCTGTTGCCTGGAGGCCTCTCTCAACTCCTTGCATGTGGACATCCCCTTATAGGACTGCTCACAGTATGGGAGGTGGCTTCCTCAGAGTAAGAAAGTAAGAGAGTGTGAGCAAGATGAAAGCAAGTCCTTTTGTATCCTGATCTTGGAAGTAACATTCCATTACTTTTATTCTTCTCTGTTCATTAGAAGCAAGATACCAGGTCTACCCCACACTCAAAGGGCACTGGTTATACAATGGCCTGGATGGCAGGAGATGACAATCACTGGGGACTGTCACAGACGCTCCTACCACAAGTGTTATCCTCATTTTTGTGGGTAGTTACAAGAAAGGCATTAGATATTAGATGCACACCAGCCTTTACAAAAATGTGGTGATGTTAATAATTATATTTATAATTATTGACTCTCTGCCTCAGTAAGAGATTTGAAGTGACAGTCACAATTGCCCACTTTGATTATGCTCTGCTCCTCCTGTTTAGAATACCCTCCTTTTCAGCTTGTGTTAACCTGAGAATTGTCAAATCATCATCAGCAAGTCCACCAAAACATCACCCCCTGGATATGTTACTGTGGTTCAACTACAGTCACACCTCAGTACTTGTCGGCTTCGGAGCTTGTCAAACCCTGTACTCATCACATTCTGATGAGAAAAAAAAGTTTCAGCCCTGGGACTTGCTCAGTACTGGTACTTGCTAGAACTTGTATGAGTCATGACTCTGTCCCACAAGAGAAAATGCTTCATCATTTCGTACTCTTCATGAGTTCTGGAATGAATTAACAAATATGAGGTACCACTGTATTATACTTTCCAATGTGAATTTGGCCACGGGACAATCTGCAATACAGCTGCATTTTCTAGTTGTTACATAGTCAGTTGATGTGCTCAGCAATTAAAGTGTCTTCCCATAGGAACAGTAACGAATGACTTCAGGTATGGGGACCTATGTCTCACTGATTAGTTCTATTTTGAAGATTAGACCTTCAGTGATGTGGAAAGAATTACTGAAAGCTTTCCAGTTTTCTTACCAGGGATAGAGAAGTATATGAGGACTTTTTGTCAAAGTGAGGGCAGATGATCACCTGCATCCCAAGCACTGGAAGTCTTTGAAAGTGAATATATCTGGGCTTTGCCTCAGACTCACTGAATCAGAGTCTTTGGGGTTGATCCCAGAAATAATGTATTTCTAACAAGTTAATTCTGATGTAAGGTTGATAAGCCCTGGCCTGAAGGAAGCACGAGAAACTTGTGAGTGATGGCATCTGTATAGCTGCTCTTATTTGCCTTTATATCAGTTGTGGTTTGTAATTACAGGCATATCTTGGAGATAGTGCAGGCTTTGCTCCTGACCACTGTAATAAAGTGAGCATCATAATAAAGCAAGTTGTAATGTTTTTGCTGGTGGAGGGTCTTGCTTTCAGTTTGTAAAAAACACTCCTGTGAAGGGCAATAAAGTGAAGCACAGTAAAATAAGTTACCCCTTTATAGTTCTTCTAAGACACCAATGATTAAAATGCACCACTATATTATGCACTATTAGGAAATAAAAATAATTCAAATCTGCTGATCATAATTTGAAGAGCCCATCAAGACTCATCTCATTTGACAGATGTTAAAATTGTAGAAAAATCTCAGGATCTAAGCAATGTGACAAAATGTCCTCATTATATGACCTGACCAGATCTATGGCATAGAAACTCTATATTCTATTTCCTAGAAACATATTTGGTTATTCATGCCCTTATCCATCCAACCATTAATTCATTCAGTAATCTTTTAGTAACTCCCCTTTAGTAACTGAGGGCCCACTTTGTGCCAGGCACTGTGGTTAGAAGTAAGAACATAGTGGTGAGTGAGACATGCCTCATGGGGCTCACTCCCTAGGGAAACTAAACAAATAACACAAATAAGCATATACCTGCTAATTAGGATAAGTGCAATGAAAGACAAAGCAGAATTGTCACTTAGTAGTTAAACAGTAGATAGAGAGGATGAGAGGAAGCTGTGCTGGTCTGAGGATACACCCTCTTTACAGCCAATGGGGGCAAACTGGCAGTTGTTTCTGCAGGAGCTGGGCATAATGTGAGGAGGTTTGTTGTAGCTGGGCTCCCACCAGTGATTTACTTAGAAATGGCACACGAACCTGTAAGCCTGTGGAAGGTTTCCTCCCTTCAGCCCAGCACAGACACAAGCATGCACAAGTTTACTCTCTTCCATGCCCAGTGACTGACACCTGCAAAGGGCTAGCCATTGACAAGGTAAACATAATTGAGGATGGCTGACACTGCCAACGACTTTATAGTGATTGCCACAGGGAAGGGTGTGCAGAGGAGGTCAAAGAGGGTACAGAGGGGCTAAGTGGTGACAGAAGGAGACTTGACTTGGGGTGGTGAACACATAATACAGTATACAGATAATGCATTATATAATTGTAGGTATATAATAGAGTTTAAACCTATAAAATTTTATTAACCAATGTCACCCCAATAAATTTAATAAAAATAAATAAAATAAAAATTGAAGACAGGAAAAAGGAAGAAAGAAAGAAATGGTGAAGGAAAAGGAGAGCTTTAACTCCTTCACAAGCAGAGCCTGTCAGAATTGGGTCTTGCCTCTCTTCCAGCATTCTCTGAGTTTGAATTTCCTGTTTACTTCTGTGCTTACCACTGCTGTTTGCCTTATTCCGAACTGAACTTAATACCCTGAATCATCAGTGCCATTCGGAGACGGATTCTGTACAATCCTTAATGTGACAAACTGCATCGATCCCTGCCCGCTACCTGCCAGCTTGCTGCAATTTCTCCTTAAACCTCATCTTCCACCTCCTTTTCACTTCCTACAAATGTGCACACTAGCGCACCAAAGGAAGGTTCTGCCAATGCTCTCCGACTGCACGGTGTGCTTAGGCAAGGTGATATGTAAAAATGCTGATTGCTGAGCAGTAGTTTGAATACTTTTCTTCAAAAAAATAAAAACAAACCAAAACAAACTCTCAGATGGAAAGCAGATCAGTTATCGCAGTGAGATTTAAAATGAAAGGTATGCTTTATCTTAAAAATTCAACTCAGGATGCTCTTTAACTAAGTGTTCTATGCATTTGGTATTTACAGGGTAAAACATGAAAGAAGTAACATGGATTTTTAAAAAGATACTATTTTTCTACTGCATGCTGCTTCTGTCAAACCACCTGAGAGGTGATTTGAGAAGGGCATTTCTGAATAAAGACCTTGTTCTGACACCAAATACAAATGAAATAAAATTGGCCCAAGGCTTTGATGCCGGCACCCACACAGAGAACTGAGACATAGCAACATGCTAGCTTAATGCACTGGAGGAATAGAACCAGCATAATTTGTAGTAGTGTGTGAAGTAAAGATGAAAGAGGAAAATATTAAAAAAAATACATGTACAGAGATTAAAACAGACTTTTCCAGTTGCATTAATTCCTTTACTGTGAGAGCTTATCCATGAACATAACAAGGGTACGGAAGTTCAGGTATACTCTTTTTGTCCCCTTTGTCCCCTTTGTTGGGAAGACACATGAGTCAGGAGGAATGAGCTGTGTTCCTGTAATTTTCAAGAAAGCACCGGTAAGTAGAAGAGAAGAGCAGTTGGAGGTCTTCTTCAGGGGTTAATGAGATTCCAGCTTCTGGCTCAAGCATATGACATACCTTGAAAAACCTTAAACATACTATGAGGGGCTGATAACTCACCCATGAGGTTGAAAGTGAGGAAAGTGCTTTAAAAAGCTTCTAGTCAGTTAGGGATAAAAAATAAAAGTAAGGAAGAAACCAAAACAACAAAATGAATACAAGAGCAAAGTGGCCTCAGACTTCCCAGGTAGCCCTGTGTCCATGAATTGTTTCTAATGAATGGGTGTGAGAGAAGTTTAAGAGGAAACAGGACTTCAGTCATTTAACACGGACCTGAAGACAGCCATCTGACTCATCACAAAACACCATGGCAGAGGTCTGTAGGAAATATTCTGGGGGCTTTCGCTGTATTATTGGTGAAGAAAATATCGTGCAACTGGAGGTGGCATGGCTAGATGAGGCATGTGGAAAGTAAGTATGGTTGATAACTGATAACTGTGCCCACAGACAGCTAATTGTTTTGCTCTCATTTGAAAGCTAATGTAATGCTGGTTGTTTTTAGAAAAGACACCTTTAAAAGTCCTTTCCTGCTCTTTAAATCTCTAAAACAAACAAAGGCAATGCAAAAGCTCAGATTAAAAGTTCATTTTAAGCTCATTCCTTAAATAATTAAATTCATAATTTATTTTTGTGTTTAGAAAATGATTTAGCCCTGAAGGCAGGCCATTTTAGGTGTGTCTAGCCTTGGTAATAACATGGAAATAATATGATGTTTAAAGACCAGCTCTACTACTTATTAGTTGTACGACCTTGAACAACAACAACAAAAAAGATGCTTACAATTTTTGGGTCACAGATTCTTCATACATAAAAAAATTGGGTGAATATTTTTCAGAGTTATTATTAGGATTAAATTTGATAAGTCCAATTGCTTAGCATAGTGCCTGATGCATATTGATTATAAATAATTTCCCTTTTAAGGATTAATATTTAGACAGATTTCATTTATTACAGACCTAAGAAAAAAGTAGCAAGTTCCAGCTTTTCAAGTTTTTAAACCTATATATCCTAATTGCATAAGTAACATTTTTATACAAGTTAAATTACAAAATATTGAAAGAAAGAGATTATTACCCATAATCTCATTATTCTTAATATTTGTCTATTAACATTTTACTATGTTAGATATTAATTATATGTGAATAATTAGAGCAGGAAAGTGTTTTTGCTAAAGTCATCCAGCTTTTCAATGAGAACAAAACAATTAAAATACTATATTCTGTTTTTCTTTCTCTCATTATAATGCCATTGGCATTTCTTTTTATTATTAAAAACTTGTGGCATATATAATTTTATTGGTTATATATTCCATTTACATGTGTGTCACACATATTTTCAATGCTTTGCTATTGAAATTCACATAGAGATAAATATATTCACATATTTTCAAAATTTTATTTAATTTGCAAGTATTTTCCATACAAGAATTTCAGGATCAGTGAGTATAAATATTTTTAGGACTATTGAAACATTGCCAAACTGCTTTTCTATAGAACTGGGTTAATTTATGTATCACCAGTAATATAAAAGTATCAGTTCTCAATTTCATCTCAACTCCATTAACATGAAGTAGTATTACTCAACAAGTTTTGCAAAAATGAAAAATTGTATTTTGCTGTATTCATTTACATTTCTTTATTACCGTGGTTGAATGCTTTCTTCTTTTGTGAATTGCTTCTTCATGCCCAGTACCCATTTGGCTATCAGGACCCTCATATTTTCTTATCCATTTAAATATACTTTCTGTACAGAAAAGGTAAACACTTGGTCATTCTTGTGAATATTTCTCTACCATATATTTTACCTTTTGTATGTATATGGAATTTGCTTCAAAATTTTAAGGTTGTATTTATTCCTTTTCTCTGAGATGCTTCTTCTCTCTTATGGTTACCCCTTAAGAGAAGATCCTGGCATTATTATTTCCTTTTCTTTTGAAAATTTTGGCAACCAACAGGTTTCTACGCTGTACCAAAAAAGTCCATTATTTCCTTTGTGACTTTAGTTACGGGACCCAAAGGGCAGAATGGAAGAAGAGATCACAAATACAAACTTCAAACATGAGGAAAATGATTGTAAGTTTGCTTTTTCTCTTAAGAAATCCAAATGCTAATAAAATTTTATTGTGTGGCCGAAGGCTTGGAGAGAATAGAAAGCGTTGTGGACATGCAAGTGGAACGTTAAGACCAGCAGACTTCTTGACAGATGGGAGAAACAGTCACATGAGGAGTGATTCGCGGCCACAGGAGACAGTGCGGTCAGTGACAGCGTGCGCCGAGGCTTGGCTACTGTGAAACCCTTTCCTCCCGCATTTGTCTGAGCCTGCCTGTTGCAGCTGTAACTGAATCTGGCCCCAGGAATCTGTGAGCCGCCAAAGAGAGATGAATGATTTCCAAATGGAGGGAACTCTACAAGAATGTGACTCTTCCTCAACACTAATAGGAAAACAATATGAAAATCTTTCTCAGCTTATGGTCCTAATTAGGTTATCTCAAAATCCTTTGTAGCAAATTCAAAATAACAAACATAGTTAGCCACATGTACAAATTTCAGTAAGCAAGATATTGTCTGCCTGAGAATATTCTCTACTTTTAAATTTTCTTTTCAAATGTTAATTGTACAGAAAGAGAAATCAAACCAGAAGCCCTCTACTTTTCAATTTTATGCTTGTAATGAAATAAATTGTCATGTAATCTGCATATAAATTCCCTGAGCAAAGAGAACTGCAGAGACACCACACCTGGCTGTAAAGATCTTATGGTGTGAGAGAGACTGTGTCAGGTGCGTAGTGTAAGGGAAATAAAGATGGTAAGATAAAAATATTAAATTAATATAAAAACAGACCAAGAATATCCCATAGGACATACACATCAAAACAGACATACATTTATTTAACGCCTAATATTTGTAAATGGTAAGTGCAAATATGGGTCATTTGTGATTAGCATCAAGTACTTAGGGTACCTTCTGTGAGGCACCCGTTCATGATAAAAACACTCTCCTGGTAAGGTGGCATAGAAGCTAATTTCCTCAGCCTTAGAAAGGGCGGCTACAAACAACCTACACCTAATAATCACAGTTATGATCATGCATGTGGGACATTCTACAAAATCTCCAGAAAAGCTACTAGACCAAACAATCCTGGGGGTGGCAGGAGAAGACCAGTTGATCATTTTATGTCATGTTAAATACTTTGCAACTCACTTCCAAAGGAATACTTTCAGATAGAGGGGTAATCAGGGTGGTTCTCCTTTGAAAAACCTCCTTCAGGCAGTTGTGCGACTAGTTTGAAGGGTTTAATATCAAGGGCAAAGAGACCAACTAAAAGGCTTTTCAGTAGTTGAAGGGAGAAATGCGGTGGGGCTGAACGGTGATGGGGGGGATGGAAAGCAGAGAGTGGGCCTCATTCGGGAGGCAGAGATATCAGGCTGTGAAGGGTTCGGGAGCAAGGAAGAAAGAGGGGTCAAGCATAACGGTCAAGGAGTCCAGGTGCCACTGGAACCCATGTGTGTGTTAGTGCATCTGAGGTTTTTGAACACCAAAAGGGGTGAGAAAGAAAAATAAATAATAAAAATCCAAGGTGCGTTTTTATAAATAAACTGAAATACATTGCATTTTATGTTCTAAACATGCAGGCTGAGATTATAATTTGTCAGTTTGTACTAAGTGGTTGTTTTTGTCTTTTGACCCCATCTTTGGGTGGGGATTTTGTACATTTCCTGCACCCTCACGTGAACTGATTTTAGGAAAGACTGTGTTCTATGAAGACCTTCCAACCAAAGATACCAAAGATTTCTTCCACTAGCTTCTGAGAATAAGCTATAAGTTACAACAAATGATAACTTACTACTAGAACTATTACTAGTTTCTAAAGATTAAAAGCCATAAAGACTTGAAGTCTGAACACAATAGTTTTACATTCTGATTCTTTTCGTTCTTGTTTTCAGTTCTTTGATGTTAAATGTGAAATATTAGCCATGTAAGAAGAGACTTTCGGGTAAAAAAAATGCCTTTGCTTCCAGGAAAGCTTGTTGTTTTTCCTTTTCATTTCCTGTCCATTTGGGAGTAGATATTAGCCCTTCTTGTTCTGCAGCTATTATTTGAGGGGAAGAATACAAATAGAAGCCAAGAGTGTGTTTTAAAAATTGAAGAGCATCAAGACGTCACAGTGTGAGTTGGCCATAAAGATTTACAATTACATTTCCATCACAAAGACTCTGGCCCATCATATTTGGCCATGACCATTTATGTTTTGATTTCTATTTCTTTGGCGGGACAACACCCCAATTAGACAGATGAGCATTCAATTCTGATTTTGGAGCACATCCTTGCTGGCCTAGGTTACTACAGGGCTCCAATGGCTATTTTCCAGTCAACTGTGCCTTGGTAGTTACAATCCTACTCTCCACAAATTCTTACTATATAAAACAAAACTAGCCAGGTTAATATGTTCACAATAATTTAACCTTATTATGCCTCAATAACTCAGAAAATTAGCCTGAATTTCCCCCAGATTTCTCAAGATTCTTGCCTCTAAGTCCTTTTTATTCCATGCTACGTAAATGGGCATGGAGGGAAAGGAATTGGGAACTGAGTCTTCTTGAACCTCCTGAGAGCAAACAGTGTTCTTTTTAAAAAAATCACAACAAGTCATAACTGGAGAATTATTATTATAAAAACTGAGTCATTACTGCAGATTCTGACATGTGGAAAAAGAATCATTTTCATTCAGAACTCGTATACTCCTTGCACAATATACTCGTATGGCTCATGCTTTTATAGCCGTGTATTATCCTGTATGTAGGTTTACTGTATATCTTCCGTGAAGGAAATGTAAAAGGAGGAATTGCCAGACCTCTGCCTACAAGAAATTAAATCCACAGTTACAGAGCTCCCCCAGTATTTCAAACCATTCCAAGAAGAAAAAAAAAATTTAACTGACTTTGTGGACAGATTTTTCTTTCATCAGGGTAGAGCTGCATTTCATTACTTTAAAAATCCTCATTCATTTAAACACTAAATGCTTCCTGGTCTGGGTATATAAAATTATTGGATGGCCACTGCTGGCCATTCATCTGAGACCCTGATGTGCCACAGTCGATTTTTGAGAACTGCTCTGCCACTTAATGTGACAAACACCCAGCCTTGCAGTTTAAGAGATCTTTGAGAAAGGCCATCCCCACATGAAATGAATTTAACAGCAGCAATTTGTCATTTTGCCCTTCCTTTGCTGGGGGAAAAAAATGCTGGTGATTTCCTTTGACTTAAACTGGGCATTCAAAAAGCTGTTTTTATTAATGAATCATATTAAGCCACTAGTGAAAGGCTCCCTGACTCTGTTTAAATAACAGGCTATGATTCCTCTCCCCTCAAGCTCCCCCCACCCCCATTTGGCTCCGCTGCTATTAATTGAGGAGTTTCTTTGTTTCTTTCCTAATGAAGCTAACAGAACACATCTGTCAGGTGCTCGTATTCTTTGCCTGTCTATAGTATGTAATAGACCAGCTGGAGGCTATAATGCTACACAATACCCCTGGCCGTTACAGCAACTATTTATTCCTGGGCTTTTCCTCGGAAAGGGATTTGAAAAAAAAAGTCTGAAATTTGGGCCTAATTGCTATTTACCCAGCGATAGACACCTGTTCTAGCTGAGACATTGGCTCATGAATCCTACACCTGAGACCTTAGGGAGAGTAGAGGGGAAATTTCAAGCAGCTGCCAGTCCATTTCTATGTAGAGAGCCTTAACTTGCCGGCTTGCATGTTTGTATATACACACATATATTTTTAAATACTGTATGTTTAGTATGCACACCCATAACCAGGGGGTGTATATTAAAAACCATGTACTATTATTTCATGGTCAATTGCTTATCTGAAGGCAATACACAGACTGTGTGCAGCTACAATTGCGACTGTCTTAAAAATAGTATGCTGAGGCTGAATTCAATATCAATAACAGGCACGTGTCCTTCAGAAAGTCCATTCTAGGCCTCGGGGGGAAATAATGTCTTAGGATGAGTCGCGGGAAGAAATGTTATCAAGCATCACTCTTCTTTGAGAAATTCGACTCTGTTTCAGCCATTTCCTTCACCGAATAGCTGTGACTTCCCTCTTCTGCTGCCTGGAACTTGTTTCTGCCTCCTGTCTGGATTCGAGTGGCACAATCTTCTGTTTATCTGTTTATTTTTAAAATCAATAGTGCTATTTATCCTTTCTTTCTTGGTTTGCCTTCATAATGCCTCCCGTGCCCACTAAAACTAAAGGAAAAGAGTCCGTGGTCATAATAACATTTATTTCTTCAAAAAGAAATTAATAATGGAGACTATGCAACGTAAGTTAATATATTACCTAGGGTTAAGTTTAGTAGTGGTTAGAGATGCAAGTTTATGAAAATGCTGTTAGATCCCAAAAGCACTGTCTTGCATTTGTAAAAGAATGAAAATTAAAGAAATAGTACAAGTATATATATACATACACATACACATATCTGACTTCACACACTTCAACCCCTCTGCCCCTTTTTTGTTTGAGGTTTGTTTATGTACAGAGAGGAGATTGGGGAGAGAGAGGTTTAGCACAAGCTCACTGGCAGCCCAACAGGAATAAAACATTACTGCCCTGCTGTTTTATCTGGCCTCTGATCAGAAGACACTCATGCTGCAGAGGGCTGGCAGGGTTGGGGCAGTAGGGGAGGGTCAGGTGAGGATGAAGGAGAGAGGGAGGCAGGGTTTTTTCTCTTTCTTGTTTTTTGTATTTTTTATCCATTTGGCATGACAGCTTTCCATTTATATTGCTGAAGTAGTATTCCATTTACGTACCATTTTGAGAAATTTGGCCTTTCTGAGCAAGTCAAATAATGCTGCCAAACAACACCTAATTTGTTACCAAACGAGAAAATTATTTCTCCTAAAGGATATATGAGTTATAGTAGATACTGATGTGCAAATTCATAAAATGAAGTGAAAGGGTAGGAGGAGATTTAAATAAAATGCAGAACCAAGTTACAAATGAAATAAGGGTTCTCTGTGTGCCATATACACACACGCACACACAGACATGTTGGTTGATAAATTCCCCTCAGTCTCATCTTCAGCCAGAAATGACCGAAGAGTCGGAGCCTTAGGAGGCGCCTGGAGACGACAAGAGAGATGGACAGTACTCACATACAAATGAGAGCTTTGCCTCAGGGCTCACACAGTTGGATAGAGAGCTGATGTTGAGACAGAAATTCATTTCCCAAGAGGAAGGAGAGGAGTGTGCAGGGAACTCAGGGTCACACCAGAACAGGTGATAATGAAATTAGAGTTAATGAAGGCTGGAAAAAACCAAGGCCAGATGGGTTGGTGAAACTGTTATTTGAGATGCACATTAAAACCAGACACGGTATCTCAGTATGGGAGAAAACAATTATTGAAGGTATATGTTAGAAAAGTTCTGGGAAATGTAAGAACCCTGCTCTCATCTCTGAGGCAGGCCATCTCTGTGTTTCTATGTGGGAGATTCTAGAAGGCAGACTATGTGACAGAAGGCAACATCAGAGAATCTCTCTAAGCCTCAGTTTCCTCTCTGGGAAAGGGGGATAACGCCTACCTTCTTCTTGAGAAGATGAAATGAGATATTTATAGAACACCTAATACAGGTACACATAGTTGGTGCCAAATACAAGGTAACTAACATTATTGCATTTCTTTATAAGTCCTTAGTTCATTTTTATAAAAATGCCAGTTGACTTGTCCATGTAATCTACTTTTTAGAACCCTAACAGTGAACATGCCACACCAGAAAAGAGAAATGAACACTAAATATGTCTTGCTATTCTTAGTAGGTATTTATATCTACAGTATATTATGGAAGATATTTTGTCAGAAGGAGCTAAGAATATATGTGATACAGAAATAATACACAGGACAGTTGTTAAAATAAGAGAATATTTATGTCATGACAGCCATCAGTGCTGGTCTTATAATGAAGTGAATTTGGGGCTTGATGGGGATGTAGACTAAAATAGATAGTCAAGCTTTTCTTCTAGGACACCCTGTTCACAGTGCTACCTTATTCATTGTAGAGTGAGGCAATTTGTGGGTCATTTTATGAAGAAACTTCTTTCTCTGGGCTTTGACTTAATTGCTTTGGAACACACTTGCTTGGGCCTCTACAAGCAGGGGATGGTATTGCCTGTTGTAGTGAATTGGTGGCTTCTCAAAATCTTCTGAATACTCTTATCTTTAATACTTCCTACACCAAATCCTGCTTTCCCAGGTGGATGCCAGGCACCTCATCACCATGCTCCGTGGAAGCTAGGGTTCAAGCACATGGCCTGGGCTCTGCCAGTCAGACTTTCCCATGTGTGATATGGAAGCCAGTGAGGCATCCCTGGAGACCCGTGTCTTGGCGAGCATGGCAGCAAAGGTGTCCCATATTTTTGGATTGCAGCTGGCAGACCTTCTAGCTTCCAGTTCTCAATACCATATTGCCAAATGGCATTTACAGGATGTTTCAATAGCAAACAACTTGGTACAATTGGAGAGCTCTATTGTTGAGATCAACCTTTCTGTAGATTCTGGTAGATACCTGATACCTTTTAATAAAATGCTTACTTTTCCACTAGCCACAGTGAATTCTCTTGTTTCCTATCAAGAATCTTGACTATTGCACATATGTTATGTGTTTTCTAATGCAATTCAGAGTAATGGAAATATTTTTAGTTTAATAGTAGTGTGGAGGCAGCACTTACCTCCCAAGCATTCATTTGTCCTTTTGGTAATTACTTTTCGGGGGGTTGTTATCCTCAATTCTCCAGTGTAGTCATTTAGTTGTGGGCAAATTAACTATTCTGACTTTCGATACAGGTCATATGGCTCGAACCTCTGCTGATCAATGTAATTCTATTATTGGTCATAGTTATGCAGCAGATATTTGGTCCAATAACATAAGAAGACGTATTTTCGATGCTTCTAGGAGAGATCTAAGAGAGTTTTCAGAAACAGCTCTCTTTCTCGATGCATATTGAGAGAGATATAATTCAAGGGGTTGTTTGCTGCCTTATTTCAGTCACAAGAAGGGAGCCTGCCCTGACTGGCGTGGCTCAGTTGGTGGGAGCATCACCCCATCACTGAAAGGTCACCCAGTTGGATTCCTGGTCAGGGCACATGCCCATGTCGCGTGGGCTCGATCCTTGGTTGGGGCACACACAGGAGGCAGCTTGTCAGTGTTTCTCTCTCTCACCGATGTTTCTCTCTTTCTACCTTCCCCCCTCTCTCAAATGAGAATAAAATAAACCTTAAAAAAAAAGGGAGCCAGGCCTAGGATTAATGTGGTGTGAATGAAACTATTGGGAGTGGGGTGAGGTGCACAAAAAATACAAAAACAGTCTAGAGCCAGAAAGAAGCTGTGTGTCTAATGACATCATTGAGTCCCCAAATTTACGTAGCCCTAAGTTCAGCTAGAGAAGATCTTTCTAGCAATGGGAAGAAATCAATACTTTATTTATTACCTTGCACTGAGTTTTATTACTTGCAATGGGATGTACCCTACATTACCATGTACTCTTGTTTAAAAAAGTAGCAAGATACTATCAATGATATGACTCACTGGTATTTTCAAAACTATTAGAAAAGAAAACAATGCCAATTAAACTGACACAATTGTTTTTGCTACTTAGAATTTTGTCATATACAGGATCTGGCACAAATAACGCCCCTTTTAATGACAAACTCTTTTATTACAAAATCATAAGCATTTAATTCTTAACATAACAATATCATACTCAGGCACACCATATGGCATTTTAGGTGAAATGTTCAAATTAAAACTATAAATTACCACACCTATATTGTTACCCTACCAACCACACTCAAGCAGGCGTTACTTCTGCTGGACACTGTACTTACTGCAAAAGCTGTGTTATGTATATTTAGACTTTTGTGGTGTTCATTATAGTTTCTGTACACACATGCTTAAACAGGAAAATATCAGTGAAATAAATTTTTCAAATATTCTAAAACATTTTCACATTCTTTGCTTGTTCCTCTAGATCTATTTGTTTGCCCTTCTCTGTCTGGCTCTATGCCAATGGAAGCTGGCTGGTCCAGCCAATGACAGGCATCATCGGAGCCTGGAGGGCTTGACTGGGCCACGGGAGGCTGGGGCATGGCCTCCAGCTGCGGCACAGTGTGTCTGGTAGCAGCTGCGACCCGCTGAGGCTACAGCTTCTCCAGTTCTGAGTTTCCACTAAGATTTCTTCCCCTTATTTCTTCAATCTTAAGAGTATTAATGGCATTTTTGTAGAACTACATTTTTTAAATGGTCCTTTCATCAAAGTCTTTTATTTGACTCAATGATGGTGAATTCTGATTCCCAACAGTTGCCTGATGGGTCCAGAATCCAACTCTCTCAGATACCATTTCTATTCAAAAACATTATCTTCTATGGTTTTGGTTTCCCCTTAGTTCCATTCTCTGTGCCATCATGAATATTGATGATGTAACATTTCTTAAAGGAGTGGTTATTCTTTGCTTTAGTAATACTTTCAAGATGTAACTTTGAGAGGCAGCCAGTAGCTCCCCTTAATGACCTCATATTGTTTCCTGTAAAACTATGATTCTCTTATGCTCTCATGCATGTCTGTGCCAACCCTCTCACTTCTGTTACTTTTGCTGGTCAGATTCTTGCCTGGCAAATAATATCTTCCAAATAGCCCTGTCTCCAGCCTTTCCATTCTCCTGCTCATTTATACACCACTCTCACAGTCGTGCCCCCGCATATCCAGTACATGCCACTGTCTGGAGGATAAAACCTAATTCCTTGCTTGACAATTAAGACTTTGTATAATCTCACCTCTGCCAGATATAATTTTTTTCTTTGGAAACCACACAAGTTTTTATTGAGCTCTTGATATGTATATAGCAGCCACTGTTCTAGGAACTATGGATACAAACATAAGGTATTTTCTAAGCTGAAGAGATAGACAGGTAAGCAAATAATTATCCTGCAGTATCAATGTGACATATACAACCTGTGTTTTGTTAGATTGTGGTAGCCTGCAGGTGAAAACTGGGTCACATTCACAGTCACAAGCATCATTGTTATTTTTTACCTTATTTGAAAAAGGTGGCATCGGCTCTGGAGCTACCCCACTTGGCTTCAAATCCCTGTTCTCTCGCTTCTTACGTGATCTTGGGCATGATCCCTACACTCTCTGTGCCTCAGTTTTCTCATTTGTAAGATGGGGGTAACAGTAATGGCCATCTCACAGAGTTGGGTGGGAATTCAATAAATTATTGTTTCTAACATTTTAAGATGTACGGTTTAATGACATTAAGATTGTGCAACCATTTCTACTGCCCAGAACTTTTTCATCATCCAAACAGAAATGCTACTCATTAAGGGGTAACTCCCCATTCTCCCCATCTCCCAGCCCCAACAATTTTCTTTCTCTTTGATTTTGACTATTCTAGGTACCTCACATAAGTGGAACCGTGGAATATTTGTCCTTTTGTATCTACCTCACTTAGCATGGTGTCTTCAAGCTTCATCCATGTTGTATCATGTATCAGAATATCATTAGTTTTGAAGGCTGAATAATATCCCATTTTATATATTTACTGCATTATGTTTATCCATTTATCTGATGATCGATATATGAATTGTTTATATTTTTTGGCTACGGCGGATAAAGCTGCTGTCAACACTGGTGTGTGATTATCTGTTTAAGCCCTTGCTTTCAGTTCTTCTCAGTGTATACCCAGAAGTGGAATCACTGAATCATATTGTAATTCTCTATTTAATTTTTTTAAGAACTAATTTTTTTAAGGAACTATTTTTGTTTAAATAATAGCCATACTAATAGGTGTGAAGTGATATCTAATTTTGTTTTAATTAGTGATTAGCGATGTTGAGCATCTTTTCCAGTATTTTTTGGTTGCTTGTGTATTTTGGGAGAAATGTCTGTTCAAGTCCTTGGCCCAAGTTTTAATTATTTTTGTTGTCATTTAGTTCTAGTTGATCTTTATATATTCTGTGATATGAATTGCTTATTGGATATTTGATTTGAAAATACTTACATTCTGTGAGTTGCTGTTTTTATTCTCTTGATAGTGTTCTTTGATGCACACATTTTTAAAATTTTGGTAAAATCATCTGTTTTTTTTCCTTTTGTTGCCTGTGCATTTGGTGTCAGCAGAGGTGCTGTGTAGACAGCCATTGCTCAACTCTGTAGTGTGGTTTCCTGGCTCCCATCCTTTTCTCAGGTGAGATTGTGGGAGCTGCAAAGCTCTTGTCATGTCTGGAATTCAATAAATTAAAAAAAAATTATCCTCACCTGAGGACCTTTTTTCATTGCTTTTTTAGACAGAGAGGAAGGGAGAGAAAGATCAGTGAGAGAGAGAAGCATGTATTGGTTGCCTCCCTGATGCTCCTAGAATGAGAATCATAGCACCTAGACCATACCACCCAGATAAGGGATGGTATGAGTCTGGACTGGGAATTGCTCAAGTGTCCACTCCCGGACTAGGATCAACCCACAGCTCTTTAGTTCAGGGATGACACTTCAACAAACAGAGCCACACCAATCAGGGCAGAATTCAAGAAATTTTAAAATATTTGTGAACTGCTTAGAGCAGTGCCTGGCATGTAGTAACTGCTCAGTTAAAATTAGCTATTTTGGAGGTAGTAGGATCTATCTGACTCTTCTCATATCAGAACTTTAAGTTTTCTTAAAAGCAACCGCCTCTATACACACACAGGACTCTGGACACACACCTCCTTCTTGTGTTTCTTTAGGGCTTCCTTTTGCTCTTCCTCTGGGGTTCTGGCTTTGTCTGGCTACCTTAGGAGAAGGTGGCTTACTATAAAGTGCATGTGATCTGGTGCTTATCCTGGGAAGTTATCTGATGGCCTTAGGGGGTTAGCTGCTTTCCTTTTCACTCTCTCAGGGTCCTGGGATCTCTGGCGTTTCTGCCTTTCTCTACATGCTTCCTGCCCTCTATTTTCACTCACTGGCTGCTCTACTCTGTATCTTCTGGAGAGAACCCAAAAGATTGGCCCAAACATTAGCTTCACCCAAGCAGACAGACTTTTATGTGCAAATCTCATATATAGATCAATAGCTGGTTCACGGTGGGGGGTCCCTTGGGGGAAGATGCACAACTTGGTCTAATCAGGGGCTCCCCTGTGCAAAGGTTGGTTCAGCGTTGCTTCTTTGACTCAGGAATGTAGGCTGGATAGTGTGAACTAAGACGATACGTGAGACATGGCATGCCATGGGTCACTGCTCTGTTATTAGCAAGGTGCAGGCTTCGTGCTCAGAACTACCAATATGCCATACCCAGGGCTGAGTCCAGACCTCCACTCTGCTGTTCCTCTAGGATCCCTGGAGGTATCCCTCTTATAACAAGTCCCTCTTATAACAGGAGCCCCAACCTTGGCATCTGTCCTCACATATCCTTTCTGCCTTTACCCTCTAAGTTTCCCTTCTCAAAGCCCTTAATTTAATCACATCTTCAAGTTCTTTTTGCCAAGTAAGGTAACATATCTACAGATTCTGGAGATTAGGGGATGTATACATTCAGGGGGAGGTATACCATAGGCCCTGAATAAACTTGAAGTTTATTATTCATGTTATTTAAAGTTTGGCAATAAAATGAAAAAGGGAGAGGTGTGTTCTTTTAATGTACAACTGAGGCATTTTTAAAAAATAAAAAACAGGATTACCTATATATTACTTAATGATAGTAAGTGTACCTGTGTTTGGCTTTGCTGTTAGCATTAAGCAAAGGTTCAGACACTGGGTGGTACATGTTCATTTGTGAACCTTTCCAGGGAGAGATATAAAAATTGTTGCCCAGTAGAAAAGTTAATCCCAAAGGTTAATATTTTATTACCCTTGAAGACATTAATCAGTATTTTCCTCTAATTCAATGAACTTAATTTAAAATTCTCTCCTAGTATGTTTTTTTAATTTTAATTTTAGCCAGCTTTACCATTTTAATGGTTAAACTCAATTTGATAATTTTTAGCACAGACTTGTGCAATATTCATAAGAAAGTCATAGTTTTGACTTTTTGACAATGAATTTGTCTGGTAAACTACATTAAGTGGCCCAGGAGCAAACTGTTGTCTCAGTAGGTGTTCAGTATCCGTCCTAACTCCAAGAGTCTGCCGTGATCCTTACCTCTAATCTCTACTCCCAAACCACTGTCACATTCTCAGGGAAACTAAGAGGAGATTCAATTTTGGTATAAATGTTGAAGCTTTAAGTTTTTTTCTGACTAAAACACTATTAATTTTTATATGGCACCATTTTTCTGATATGGGGAGTTGGCGGCAATAGTGATGAACAGTGGATGCAGCGCTCTAACATTTACATAATAATAACTTACTTAATGGAGCTTGACAATCAGTGCAACAACTCAAAGGTGGACAGGGAAGAGGAAGTAGCGGGCAGGGAAGTAGGGAGTTGGCTTGTCTGGCTTGAATGGAAGAGCAAAGGGAAATTGACATGAATGTTAATCGGTAGTGAAACCAGCATGAAATATGAAAGGCTCAAAATAGGCTAAAATCATAAACTGTTGGAAAAAAATGTTAAGTACTTTTGGTTTAAAAACAGAGGGGAAGTCATTACTGATGACTTTTAAAAGGCATTGGAAATGAAATTTAAATTGTTATATAAATACATTTCAAAAACATGTGACCTTATTTTATGTTCCTACAGTTTTAAGTGTGTCATTCTTATAATAATAGGGATATGTAAATACTGCAGAAAGACATAAAATGGTATTCTATTAGAATTTTGTGGACCAACTTGCACCCCATCAGCAGCTCAGACAAAATTAACACTAGATTACCACTGAATCTACAACAACAGAATGTAGAAATACATTATTCAAAAGACAGAGGCTAAGCAGTTCCATGTTTTTTGCCATCTGATACAATTTACCAGAGATTATTCTGATTTAAGAAGAAAAAACACCGAGGTTCAGTAAACACTAGAAGGCTATGAGGATTGCACCCTCTCTATAATATTTTCCTTCTTGTTTAACTTTGTAGGAAACACAGAGAAGAGAGTAATGCCTCAATAATGAAGCAGGGTGGACGATGGGGGAAGACATTTAAAAAACTGAATGTAAATAATACTGGGCCGTGTCCCTTGCTTGCAGACTGAACTTATACTTTTTCCTACCTCCATTTTCATTCAAGCCCTTCAGTTATTTCAAATTCACACTTTCGCATTTGATTTCCATTGCAATCCAATTTATGTAGATATTTTTATTTCTTACAAAAAGAGAAATGTTTGTTTTTCTAGTGCATCATTATACACTAAAGACATAGTCACATACCTGGGTAGGGGAGAGGAGGAACGGGAGGCTCCTAAGTAAATAAAACATCTTGCATGGTTTGGGTAGGAAAAGAACCTTATTGCCTCTCTGTTACCTTAAGGCCAGAGTCAAGAGAGGAAATGTTTGTTCTAAAAATGGGCAGAACATTCAAGGGACTACAGTAGTGGATTTTTTCCTGCCATAAAAAGCCAAGTCCAGTAAAAGAATTCAGGAGATTTTCTTGAAATGACGGTGCTAGAAAATGATTTCTGAGAACAAGGAAGAATTTAAATTAGGCTGCTACTGGTACCTACAGATAATATCAAACAACTTCCATTTGGCTGCCTAGGTAAAGGATGATGGCCCCTGGATGTGATCAAAGCCCCCCTGTGTTCTCCAGAGTCCCCTATGAATGGAAGCCATCGTAGCTCATTCAGATGCCGCACAGTATTTGGCAGGGCGCAGGAGATGCTTTTCCTCCCAGTGCTCAACCTCCTTTGCCCTAGATACAAGTGTCAATATTGGATTTAGTCTGGTTGAATGAATATGTCAGAGGGGAGATTAGTGACTGGCAGCCACAAAAGGGTTTTTCAATTGGCAAAAGTAAATTTCTCACAAATGAATCAAAACAGTTTGAGGTGAAAAAGCAGCAAGGGGGGAAATGCCTTGCCAAGTTGAGTCATGATGACTTATTAAATATATCTGAAGACTTTCCCGTGGGCATTTTATTCAGAAGCTCCTGGATTCACCCAGAAGGAAGCAAGGGTAAGGGAAAGAGTACATACCCCTTAATATCCTCAACAGGGCATTTCCCATGAAAAGCCCTAGTACATTGTTACTTTTGATAGCACAAAATCATCCATAATCTAGCTTCAGATGATCAGAATGCCAAGTTCATTATAATAATCCTTAGACCACTTATTAAATTGAAGTGGTGGATGTTTTTATTTTTATTGTTGGTTACATTCATGTCTTTTGAAATTGACTGTACTGCTTGCTTTGTTGTTTGCTTTGAATGCTTTTTAACTTTTTTGAAGACAGCTGAATTCTCATATCTGTCTCTGTTTTAACAGCCGCACATCTCCAGTTTGACTGGTTGAGCATAAATGTAGGTGGTTCTCACCCACAGAATCACCTTTCTTGCACAATTCCCACTTCTGGCGCGATTGCCAAGGTCATTGTGTCTGTGGTCACATTAATGTTTCTAGTCATTTTCAGTGTCGTGGGCATGTCTATTTCAGAAAACTTATGTCTGGTGTTCCTTTCATATCACAAGAAAGAAAAAAAAGATAGGCAACCTTTGGGATGCAGTTATTGATTTATTAATTAAAGCTGTTTTAAATTTAGCAAAACAAATTTAAACATTCATAGCAGCATTATTTGCTATAGTCAAAAGGTAGAAATGACTCAGCTATCCTTCAAAAAATAAATGGATACACAAAATAGTATATACATATTATGAAATTTTATTCAATATTAAAAGAGAAATAAATTCTGACACATGACAACATGGATGAACCTTCAGGACATTATGCTGAGTTAAATAAACCAGTCACAAAAGGATAAATACTATATAACTGCATTGATATGAGATACTGAGAAATGTTATATTCATGGAGACAGAAAGTAGAATCTGGTTGCCAGGGTCTGGGGGAAGCAGGGAGTGGGGAGGTAGTGTTTAATGGGTACAGTGTTGCAGCTTCGAAAAATCACAGGTGTTCTGGAGATTGGTGGTAGTAATGGTGGCACAATAACGTGAATGTACACAATGCCACTGAACTGTACACTTAAAAATAGTTAAGGTGGTAAATTTCATGTTATGTGTATTTTAGCATGATTATGAAAAAAAAAAAAAAGAAAGGAATCCACTCATGCCTTGAGAAGCAGCTCACGATCTGCTTGTGCTCTGAAATTCTCCCCAACCCACCACTGGCTGAAACGATTCTCCCCTCCTCAGGTCTGTGTTAGAGGGAGCACTTATTGCCTACCCTCCTTATTTAAAAACAGGAGCACTTCTGTTTTCCCCCATCCTCTCAGTTACCCCTGTTCTGATTGTTGAGTTGGGGAGAAGGAAATGAGTATGTCCAAGCCAGGCATGAGATTCTCCATTTCTCATCTGCTAGTTCATGGAGGGTGTGGGTGCTCTCTGCTCTGTGTGGCTAAGCTTGGTGGGGTGAGCTTTGTCCCTACAGTTGCAGTCCGTAGTTGTCTACTTGAGTCAGTGATTCAGGGCTAAATTGATCTAACTCTGGGGGATACTAGTAGCATATCTATTATCATGTGATTTAACATTAAGAAAGTTGATATTTTCACCATTCTGTCTGTCTCCTATGTCTCATTCTTCCAAAGTGCATCCAAACTCTGTAGAGGAGGAAAGGGTTGTTCTGTACTGACTGTCTAAAACCTAAATAATGTACAATTCATATAGATTCATGTTCTGATGTTTCTAATTCTTTTAAGAAAGAGCTCCCTAAATAGATCATAATCTCCTGTGGGGCACGCTGTGTGTTACACTTCTTCGTATCGCTACGACCAAAGAGTGCCTTGCAAGAGTGATGGAGAGCTGTAGAGAGCACAGGCACTTCACTTGGTCACTCTTACCTCTTATAGATAGAACAGCTTTTAAATTTTGAGTTATTAGTATTGCAACTCATCTAAAACATTCCAGTGGAGCCTTACTATTCCCTGAGCATCAAACCCATTCTTCCAGGACACGGATGGAGTGCTGATGGGGACATCCTGCAGGTTAAGGTGAGTGTCCCTGGAAGCCTTCAGCTTCTTGTTGTGCATAAACCACAAGGGAGTGTGTTACTCTAGCAGTCCCTTCTTGCCACTTGCTGCCATACTAAAATGCCTATTGGTCACAGGCACCATGGTCTCGCCCTAGGCTGTTGCACCATGATGGAGTACAAAAGGGTCAGAAATACATGTTCTAAAACAGGTGGAAATTGGCAGGGACAAGCCAAGTATGACCAGCAATTATGAGTTTTGGGTCAGCTTTTTAAACCAACATTTAAAAATTGAGAGATGTGAGAAAACAACTCGATCCCTGACTTCTCTTGTAGAATTACATTAGCCTTGGGCCTCTGTTTGTAGAAGGCAACATGCCTCTAGAGCAGACCAGTTGCAGTCCCTTGAGATAGGACGTTCTTGCTATTTTCCCACTGACCTACCCTCTCCTTATTGATTTAAGTTAACCATCTAGCTTTCCAGAAACTCTTCTTTTTCTAAAAGTGTTTGTATTCCCTCTAAGCATACCTTGAGACTAGCCTGTTCTTTTATGACTTTGATTTTGCCAGGTTCCTTCTAGCTATAGGATATTCTCTCCATATTTCTTTTTAGTAGTGCTGTTTGGAGGTCCTCTATCTTGGGAGTGGGTCCTCACAGCAAATGCAGCCTACATACACTAAGAGGTATGGAATACAGAATTGATCTGCCCCCTGCCCCTGCTATGTTTATCTATAAGGGATTATTGTGGGGACTAGGTCACCTGGAAGTTCTTACAATGTTTTCTAGACTATGTCTGAAGGCTCAGGAAGAACCACATAGAACACTTAACCTATCCCAGTAGCCAAGGTTATGGATCCAGGATGGCAACCCCCAGGTATTGCATACTAGCACTCCAACAGAGCCAGCTGGGTCTCCTAGTAAGTCCTCTGCTGCTTCACTCTAGTAGATTCAACTGTGGAAATTGGCAGTGTATGAGCTTAGCTATATGTAAGTGCCAGTGTCTCCCAGAAAACTCCTGGAATGAAATAATTAGGACCATCTCAGCTAAGTGTCATGGAGGGCTAGTTAAGCTTAGAAAATTCTCATTAACTGTGCATTTCCCTCTCTTATTAAAATCTACCAAGGTGTCCACTATCCCAGACTATTACTTGATTATTGCTAACAACTTCATTATCTAATAACTTTCATTAGGACAAATGAAAAAGTTAATGACTTACTAGTTACTCTCTTTGCTTCTTTGCATTCTTTATGAGTTTTCAAAGTATCTAGCAAGCAACTTATTGGTAGCTGAGATGATCTCATTTATTGGGGGTGTAAGGTGTCAGTTATACTAATTTTTGTGTCAAAAATATTTGCACACTTCAAAATACTTTAGCCCAATTAGGTGTAGTTGGCTGTGTATAAGAGAGTATAGAGACCAAAGTAATAA